>JAPYXV010004361.1:0-11447 GCA_028533065.1 Trachops cirrhosus
GTTCAGGAACCTGAGATGTGGGCTAAAATCTGGAAGTATTTACAATTGTATGGAGTAGCTATTATTTACAGTAATATTAAAGCAACAGTCATATGACAGAATCTATGAAATCTAGATAACAAGAATAGAGAGTATTGAGCCTTGTACTCAAGAAGAGAGAGTATTGTACTAATGGAACACCAATGAAGGACAGTATATTAGCAATACACTATGAATGAGATAATGGGGAAAACCTATCAAATGATACAATATAATCAGCCAAGCAAAGAAATCTATACAAAAAGAAGAGGAATACCAAAATACTATAAAAATAAAAGGTGTACGAATAATGAAATAATGATAATGCAATTTTGCAATTACTTGCAGGTTCAAAAAAAAAAGGAAGGAACCAAGCAGACAATGGGAGGAAGAAGAAGAGATAAATTTGGAAAGCAAGGGAGAAGGGTCAAGACTAGGGTGACAGAAAGAGAAGCATAAAGAATTGATAGATCAAAAAATAATACGAACTAAAAGATGAAAGATTACTTTAAAATAATTAAAAGAAAACAAAAACAAAAACAAACACACAAAAATCAAACAAAACAAAAAACACCTATTGTTGGTTTCACACTGGCCAAACCGGTTTTTCTAGCTGGCTTGAGCACACTGAGGGGTGACTGGAGACAGTTTTTCTCTGTTCCGATTCAGGACTCAGTCTGCCTCTGGCGTACTCTTCACAGTGTAGGCTCCCCTTCTCCCCCAAGCCCATCGGTGCTTCCGGGAAGGGACCTGTGTGTGGGGGCTGGGTGCAACTGTGTTTGTCCTTGGGAGTTCACCACTGTGTTTTCCAATGTTCCACGGAGTGCCCGTGCCTTTTCCGGGTTCACAGGTGCACACTCTCTAGATCCCGAGGGGCACCCACTTCCCCCAAATTCACAGCCTGGGCCTCATAGGTCCTGGGGAGCACCCGCACCTTTTCCTTTTTCAACGCTGTGGTTTCTGAGACTTTCACCAAACCACGCTCTCTCTCTGTTAGGGGTGCGGGCATAGAGGCGAGTGCCTTTGGGTGCACCTGGTGGGTTGCACACTTTCACCAGGGCTTTGCGTGGGTGCTTACAGACCCTGTGTGGTTGCCTCTTCATCCTCACTCCTCTCTCACTCCTCTCTCTGTGCCCTCCGGTAAACTGGCCTCCCCTGGTGCTGCTCAGTCCTTGTTTGGCCAGGGAGGGAGTGGATGACTCAGCTCTCTCCCGGGAGCCCCACCGCCAACGGACCCCATCGTGCCAGGCCTGGAGCTGCAACCTCCCTTGTCCCCGCGCTTATCCACGTAGTCTCCTTACCATCAGGTTTTTCAATGTCCGCTACAATTTGTGTTCTCCTATTTTTATTTATGTCGTGATAATGTTGGCTCTTTCCTCTGTTCCTACCTAGAATGGCTGGGATTTTTTCCTGGGTGTGAGAGAGGTAGAATCTGCTCCATCCTACCACGCTGCCATCTTGGAATATTCTTTCAAATTAGTGTTTGGGTTCCTTAGGATATATTCCCAGAAGTAGAATCACTGGGTCAAAAGGCAGTTCCATTTTTAATTTTCTGAGGAACCTCCATACTGTTTTCCACAGTGACTACACCAGCCTGCATTCCCACCAAAAGGGCATTATTGTAATTGGACATTTGGCTCTGGAATCACAGAATCCTTTCTCTTAAGCACGTAAAGATTAAAAAAGCTCAGGCTTCAGTGAAGGAGGGCTTTCCTTGGATTTAATGTTTTTCATGCCTAAATGTATTTTGCTTTAAAAAGACTAAAGTTTTGCCATCCCAAACATGCTTTTGGGCTATTAATTTTAAGTTGATTATTTTATTTTATTTTATTTTATTTTATTTTATTTTATTTTATTTTATTTTATTTTATTTTATTTTATTTTATTTTATTTTATTATTTTTTCATCACTATTAATCCCCCTGCAATCACCACACTGTTGTCCATGAGTCCTTTTTCCTTTCTGCTCAATCCCTCTACTCCCTTACCCTGCCACCCAGAGGTATCAGACTGCTCTCTATCTATGAGTGTGTCCCTATTTTGACTGTTAGTTCAGTTTGTTCTCTTAGATTCCAGATATGAGTGAAATCATATGGTATTTGCCTTTCTCTGACTGGCTTATTTCACTTAGCATAATGTTCTCCAGGTCCGTCCATGCTGTTGCAAAGAGCAAAATTTTCTTGTTACAGCCAACTAGTATTCCACTGTGAAAATGTCCCATAGTTGTTTTATCCACTTCTACTGAGGGAAACTTGGACTACTTCCATACTCGATGATTGTAAATAATGCTGCAATGAACACCCAGGGGTGCTTATGTTCTTTTGATTTAGTGTTTTGGGTTTCTTCAGATGTATTCCCAGAAGTGGAATTGTTGGGTCATAAGGCAATTTCATTTTTAATTTTTAAGATATCTTAATACTGCTTTCCACAATGGCTGCACCAGTCTGTATTCCCACCAACAGTGCAAAAGTGTACCCCTTTCTCCACATACTTGCCTACATTTGTTTTGTGTTGATTTGTTGATGGTAGCCATTCGGGCAGGTATGAGATGATATCTCACTGTGGTTTTAATTTGCATTTCTCTGATGATTAGTGACATTGAACATCTTTTCATATGTCACTTGGCCATCTGTATGTCCTCTTTGGACAAGTGTCTTTGCAGTTCCTTTTGCCCATTTTTTAATTGGATTGTTTGTTTTTTAGGCGTTGAGTTTTGAAAGTTCTTTATAAATTTTGGATGTTAACCCCTTGTCAGATTGTCATTGGTAAATATGTTCTTCTATTCAGTGAGTTGTCTTTTCATTTTGTTGATGGTTTCCTTTTCTGTACAAAAACATTTTAGTTTGATGTAGTCGCACTTGTTTATTTTTTCCTTTGTCTCCCTTGCCTGAGGAGGTATGTTAGAAAAAATATTGCTATGACCAATATCCAAGAGTTTACTGCCTATGTTTTCTTCTAGGATCTTTATGATTTGGGGTTATAACTTAAATCTTTAATCCATTTTGAATTTATTGTTTTTGAAGCAATTGTGAATGGGATTTTTTTTTAAATTTCCCTTTCTGATAGTTCATTACTGGTGTATAAAACACAACTGATTTCTGGATATTAATAATTCATCCTGCTACTTTGCTGAACTTATTTATCAGTTCTAGTAGTTTCTTGGAAGAATCTTTAGGGTACTCTATATACAATATCATGTCATCTGCAAGTAAAGACAGTTTAAATTCCTCCTTTTCAGTATGGATATCTTTAATTTCTTCTTCTTGTCTGATTGTTTTGGCTAAGATTTCCAGTACTATGTTGAATAAAAGAGGTGAAAGGGGACATCCCTGTCTTGTTCCTCATCATAAATAGAACACTTGTAGTTTTTGCCCATTGAGTATGATGCTTGCAGTGGATTTTTCATGTATGGTCTTTGTTACATTCAGCTGTGTTCCCTCTGTTTCCACTTTGCAGAGATTTTTTTATCATAAATGGGTGCTGGATTTTCCAATGTTTTATGCATCTATTCATGTGATAATATAATTTTACCCTTCATTTTTTTTATGTGGTGTATCATATTTATTGTTTTACAAATGTTTGTGCAAACTCACATTCCCAGAATAAATCTAACTTGATCATTGCGTATGATCTTTTTGGTGTATTGCTCTATTTGGTTTTTTAATGTCTTGTTTAGGATACTAATGTCTATATTCATCAGGGTTATTGACCTATAATTTTTTTTGTGGTATCTTTATCCACTTTTGGTATTAGGATAATGCTGGCCTTATAAAATGAGCTTGGGAGTCTTCACCACTCTTGAAATTTTTCAAACTAGTTTGAGGAGTAGAGGTGTTAGTTCTTCTCATAATGTTTGGTAAAATTCCCCTGTGAAGCCATCAGGTCCAGGGCTTTTGTTTGTTGGGGGTTTTATTATTATTATTATTATTACTGCTTCAATTTCACTAGGTATAATCTATCTATTCAGATTTTCTAATTCTTACTGATTTAGTTTTGGAAGATTATGTGTTTCTAGAAATTCATCCATTTCTTGCAGATTGTCCAATTTGTTGGCATATATTTATTCATAATATTTTTTACAATCATTTGCATTTCTTTGGTGTCAGTTGCTAGTTCTTTTCTTTTGTTTCTAATATTATTTATTTGAGTCCTCTCTCTTTTTTCTTGCTGAGTCTGGTAAAAGGTTTGTCAGTCTTGTTTATCTTTTCAGAGAATGAGCTCTTGGATTCATTGATATTTTCTTATCATCCTTTAGACTCTATTTCATTGATTTATGCTGTGATCTTTATTAGTTCCTTCCTTCTGCTTACTTTGGGCTTTGTTGTTCTTTCTCAAGTTCCTTTAAGTGTAAAGTTAGATTATTTGAGATTTTTTCTTGTTTCTTGATATAGGCCTGTAATGCTATGAATTTCCCTCTTTGAATTGCTTTCCCCATATCCCATAGATTTGAGTGGTGGTTTCCTTATTTTCATTTGTGTCAAGGTATCTTTTGATTTCTTCCTTAATCTCATTGTTGATTCATTCATGTTTAAACATGTTATTTAGATTCCATGTCTTTGTGTATTTTTTACTTTTCTTCTTGTAATTGATTTCTAACCCATGGCATGTTGTATGAGATGATGCTTGATACAATTTTAATCTAAATGTATTGAGACTTTTTTGTGTCCTAACGTGTGTAACTTAAAAAAGGTTCCATGTTCACTGGAAAAATATGTATATTCTGGTGCTTTGGGTTGAAATGCTCTGAAGATAATCATTAAATTAATCTGATCTAGTGTGATCATTAACACTGCTGTCTCCTTGTTAATTTTTTGCCTAAAAGATCTATCCAGTGAAGTCAATGTGGTATTAAAATGCCTAATTATAACTGTATTTCTGTGGATCTCTCCCTTTATGTTCATCAAGATTTGCTTTACATATTTAGGTGCTCTTATGTTGGGTGTATAAATGTTTACTGGGATTATATCCTCTTGATGGATCATTTCATATCTTTATGTAGTTTTCTTCTTTGTCTCTTACTATAGCCTTGGTTTTAAAGTCTATTTTGTTGGATATAAGTATTGATACCCCAGCTGTTTTTTCCCTTTCTTTTTTAAAATATATTTTATTGATTATGCTATTACAGTTTTACCATTTTTTCTTCCTTTTCTTCCCCTCTGTCCTGTAACCCCCTCCCACTATCATTCCTATTACTCCCTTACTTCATGTCCATGGGTCATACATGTAAGTTCTTAGGCTTATCCATTTCCTATACTATTCTTAACCTCTCCCTATCTATTTTGTATCTCTCATTTCTGCTTCTTATTTCCCATACCTTTTCCCCTATCCTCCCTCCTCTGCCTCCCCACTGATCTCCATTTCTATGATTCTGTTTCTGTTCTAGTTGTTTGCTTAGTTTGTTTTAGTTTGGGTTTTTTTTTTAGGTTCAGTTGTTGATAGTTGTGAGTTTGTTGTCATCTTATTGTTCATACTTTTTTCCTTTTCATTGGTGTGAAATATGTTTCTCCATCCCTTCACTTTTAGTCTGGATGCATTTTTCTATATAACGTGGGTCTCTTGGAGGCAGCACATATGTGGGTCTTGTTTTCTTATCCTTTCAGCTATTGTATGTTTTTTGATTGGAACATTAAGCTATTTACATTTATATCAGACACTTATTTAACATTTTTTGAATTATTTTCTCCTTTTTTTTCCTTCTTCTTAAAACAAGCCCTTTAACATTATTGCCCTATTATTTTGGTGTTAACAGACTCCTTTAGCTTTTTCTTGCCTTTTGAAAATTCTCCTTCAATTTTAAATGATAACCTTGCTGGGTAAAGTAGCCTTGGTTGTAGGTTCTTATTTTTTATCACCTTGAATATTTCATGTCTATCCTTTCTGACCTGAAATATTTCTGTTGAGAAATCAGATGACAGTCTAATTAGTGCTCCCTTGTAGGTAAGTTATTCTTTTTCTCTTGAGACTTTTAAGATTATCTTTTTGTTCTTAAGCTTTACCATGACACATTTTAAGATGTGTCATGGTGTGGGATCTTTGAATCCAACTTGTTTGAGCCTCTCTGAGTTTCCTAGACTTATGTGCCTTGTTCCTCACCAAGTTAGGGAAGTTTTCAGTCATTATTTCCTCAAAGAGATGCTCGATCCCTTGATCACTCTGTTCTCCTTCTGGTATTCTCATGATGCTGATGTTGTTATGCTTCATGTTGCCCCAAAGATTTCTTAAACTCTCCTTATTTAAAACAAATTTTTTTTGCTTCTCAGCCTGTATTTTTTTCTGCTTTGTCTTTCAAATCTTTGATTCAATCTTCTGCTTCATCTAACCTACGCTTTATTCCTTCCAGTGTATTATTTATTTCAGATATTGCATTCTTTATTTCTGACTGGTCCTTTTCTATGGTTTCTCTGCCTTTTTTCATGCTGTTGAAAATCCTTATAATCATTATTCTAAACTCTGTTTCAGGTAAATTGCTTGCCTCCATTTTATCTAGTTCTTCTTCTGTAGAATTTTCTTGTTCTTTCAAATGCTGTCCATTTCTTTGTCTCACATTTTGGCTGCTTATTTGTATTTATTTCTATGTATTAGGTAAATCTGCAAGAACTCTGGTGCAAGCATTTGTGAGATGATTCTTGTGACTGGCCCTGAGCAACCTGTTTTGAGCTGTTAGTGATCCATAGCATGTGGCTCCCTCTGGTGGGCCTGTCTGTGAGCAGAAAGAAACTGGTTGTGCACCAAGGTCTGCTTTTTTTAGCATCAGGCCTGGAACGGGGTCAGCTGCCCCCAGAGATTCAATTTAGTTGTTAAACCTATCAATGATATAGCCTGAAGCTGTACTCAATAGCCCAGCTTAATGTCCACATCCACAGCTGTGAGAGTAATTCCTGTGGGAGGGGCTATTGATTCCCCACAGGATGAGAGGAGTGATCTTCATGAGAAAGTTGTCCTCCTTAGTATGGGGAATGACTCAGTACAGGGATCCTGGCAGCTGTTCTTCAATTCTCTCCCCAGAGCCACCAACCCCAGACTCTCCTCAAGTATCTCTAGTCCACTCTACCTTCCCTCTGCTGAAGCCCATGGTAAGTGGCTGCAAACAAAATTTTTAGAGTCTCTCTACATATCTAGCAGTCTCTCCCTTGTGGAAAAAAACCCTGCTGCTTTTCACAGTTGGGTGTTATCAGGGTTCCTTTCCCAGCTCTAGTGCTATATGCTGTAGTCTATCTTGGGGTTTATACACCACACTTCTCAGAGGAAACCCTTGGCCACTGAAACCTCCCTCCAGAACTTCAACTTCCCATGGGAGCCCAGCCAGTGCTCTTGCACCTCCTCTGCACTCCCTACCAGTCTCATTGTGGTGAAACGGTTTCTTCTGTCTGTCCCGGGGTATAGTGTTCAGTTGGTTACTCAGGATGACTTTTCTACAATCTATAATTCCAGATTGATTCTGGGAGTTTAATGTAGCTTTCACTTACTCCTTTGCCATCTTGGGTCCTCTCCCACTGCCATCTTGATATTAAGTTGTAGTTTTAAAGAAAAAGCAAAACATTTGACCTCCCCCTTTACTGGCCTAGAGAAATTTAGATAACATCAAAGATAACTAGAATTTAATATAACCTAGTATGTTGTAGATAGAGAAGAACCTAGCAAGGCCTATTTTTTTCAAAGTTTTCTGTGTTTCATTGTTAAAGATGGCCCATTCAATATTTATTTACCAAACAATTGCTTTTTATCTCCATGTGAATTGTCTTCCTGTCATTTGAAGCCCCAAACCATAATCCCCCTTTGTCCTTAGCTCTAGAATAGCATATAAGCCTCAATTGTCCAGTGTAGTTTAGGTCTCATTAAGCACCCTCAAATGTGCATCCATAAAATAAACTTCAGACATTTTCCCCTGTTAATCTCTCCCATGTTCATTTATAATTGGCCCAGCCAGAAGAACTTAGAAGGTGGGAGGAAAAATATATTTTATAAGCCCATACAGCTTGTTTCCTGGAAGTTGTGATTATCCAATATCTCATGCCTTAATTGGAACCCAGAACCTCCTCATATTAAGGGGTGACACCCCCAGCACCCAGGAAACCAGTTCTGCTCTAAGTCTTAGGAAAAGATGTTTCCCTTTCTTTTCCTTTTTTCCTTTTCTTAGCATCAGTCACTTTGAATGGGGATGGAGACATTAGAATCATTTAGGGATATTTTACCTCTTTAAAGACAAAACATCATCTAGGGATAGGCAGGTATGTAAAGTTTGAAAAGTTCTCCTGGTTGAAAACAAATAATTTGAAGTATTATTTTTTAATGTACAGATTGTGACCACTTTGTGGGATCTGAAATTAATTTTTATTGGTAAAGTAGCATTGAAAAGATAGAATTGAACAGAATTTAAAAATCAGAGTGTGTCATTCATAATATGAGAAAATACTATTTTGCAAAGTTGGGGAAATTTTTGCTTCGTGTGTGTGTGTGTGTGTGTGTGTGTGTGTGTTAGGTGGCAGTATAACATTTACTTATAATTTGGGAGTGTGGTCAAAAATGTCTGCAAGTCATGACTTGAAGGGTCAAAACTAGGGGGTAGTCCTGAGGAGTGGCAGAGAAAATCATTTTCCCACTTCCTTCAAAGTCTCTGAGATTTCTCTTGCCTTTACAAAGAGGGCCCTATAGCTCCACATGGAAACCCAACAGGTTTCCAAGGCCCTGTCCTTTGGCCTTTCTCTCAGAAACCTAAGAGAATGAAAGGGGACAGAGGGAGGAAGGTTCTTAGTCACACTAAGTATAATCATCAACAACAAAATCTGCATTTATTCTAAAGCTATTAAAGAGGCACTTCTCTGCCATATTATTTCCTCTTTCCTCATTGTCTCTCCAACATGAAGAATTTCTTTAAGAAATTGGATGAAAGGAAACCCTCATTTCCTTTATAAATTAATAGGTGTCCTCCACTTTGGTTGTAACTGCTAGAAAACTGGAGGCTTCTGGAGTGTTTGACCCTTGTCAGTGTGATTTGGTTCAGCCCCATCCTTTCCTTAGTACTTGCTTTTTGTGTGTGTGTTACATGGTGTTTACTCCATTTTAATGACAGATTCCCAAACCTCTTTTGAAAAGAGAAAGGACATGCATGGAAAATACAAATATTGCTCCACTGGAAATTAAGTTTTCCTACATCTGGACTATGATTTTTCTCACTAGAGTCTAGCAGAATTTAGTGAATAAGTCACAACCCAATTCAATATTATTGACATATACAGGAAATAGCAAGCAAAAAGAAAAAGCAAAAACTTAACTTTAATATAGAGTTTTAATGCAAGTTTACGTATAAATAATTACTTTTCTTCACTCCTAAATTTGTGCCACAATGGTGAGTACTTGCCCTGTCCACACCAGATGCAAACTACAAGACCAGCTCTTACTGGAAAATTAAAGGAGGGGAATAGAGTTGGTAGAGGAGAATCAAGGCAACCCAAGAACTAAAAGTTGAAACATTAAAAAGCTGAATCATGAAAACTTACCATAATGGACCAAAGAAGAATAAAAAGCACTTTCTGTCTCTTTCCCTGACGGATTTTTCTCCACAGCACTTATAATCTTCTATTTGCTATGTCACTGATTGATTCTATTTTTTATTTGTCTCTTCCTTCTAAAATATAAGCTCCATGAGAACAGGGACTTTCTTCCACTGCTTTATCCCCAGTACATTGCACATACTAGGTGCTCAATTAGTTCCAGAATCCACCCTTTTAACCACTATTCTATTCCACTTCTTAAAACCATCACTAGTTTCCTCCATTCCATTTTCCCCCACCCCTACTGTAGCTTAACTTCTTACCTGAGTCTATTGGGTATGAACATGTCCAAAATAAAAAAGGGGGCCATATCCTTTCTTTAAGTTGAAGAATCCTAGATTGAGTAGGCCTTTCATGTTTCTCCCAAATTTTTGTCATGCTTCACCAAGTCCCCAAACATCCACAGAGAGGCTGTGTGGTTCTTAAGACCTAACATATCTAGTGACCATGAGACCAGCTATTCTAGCAGTGAACTGATTCTCACTGTAGCCCTGTATGCACATCAGCTACTACACAAACATACCTGTCAAGCCTAATGGACTGTTTCCTCATTTCCTGTCTTCCTCATTTCACCCACAAACAAACTATTGAAATAAAAAATGTAATTTAAATGTATTAGCATAAAAGCTACACATAAGTTGGGACTCCAGTCTCCTTTACTTTGTGTTTCATTTTTTACAAAACCTGGGATGCAGAGAAAAATAAATGTTTGGCTCATTTTAGAAATACTGATCACTGAGAAAACAACAGGTACAAGGGCAAAAGCCTACTAGATTTTAATTCAGAAGATCTAGGATCTAGTCCTATTTTGGTTACTGCCGTAAATGTGGGTAAATCAAATTCTATCTCAGACTCAGATTTCTAGTCTGTAAAATGTGGATAATACTTCCAGTACTATATTGAATAGAAGTGGTGAAAGTGGACAGCCTTGTCTTGTTCCTGATCTTAGTGGAAAAGATTTTAGTTTTTGCCCATTGAGAATGATGTTGGCTGTAGGTCTCTCATATATGGCCTTTATTATGTTGAGGAATGCTCCCTCTATTCCCACTTTGCTAAGTATTTTTATCATAAATGGGTGCTGTGCCTTATCAAATGCTTTTTCCGCATCTATTGATATGATCATGTGATTTTTGTCTTTGCTTTTGTTTATGTGATGAATTACATTTACTGATTTTCAAATATTGAACCATCCTTGCATCCCTGGGATGAATTCCACTTGGTCATGGTGTATGATCTTTATAATGAATTTGTTGTTTTAGCCACAGCGCTCAGACAAGAAAAGGAAATAAAAGACATCCAAATTGGAAAGGAGGAAACAAAACTGTCACTGTTTGCTGTGACAAACTTGATAGTGTACATAGAAAATCTAATAGACTCAGCCAAAAAACTGCTTGACATAATAAATAAATTTGGAAAAACAGTGGGATACAAAGTCAATATCGAGAAATCAAAGGCATTTTTATACACCAACAATGAAACGGCAGAAGCAGAAACCAAGAAAAACATCCCATTCGATATAGCAAAAAGAAAAATAAAATACCTAGGAATAAACCTAACCAAAGAGGTAAAAGGCCTGTATTCAGAAAACTACATAACACTCAAGAAAGGAATCAAGGAAGACACAAACAAATGGAAACATATACAGTGTTCATGGATCGGAAGAATTAACATCATCAAAATGTCCATATTACCCAAAGCAATTTACACATTCAATGCAATACCTATTAAAGTACCAATGGCATATTTGACAGACATAGAACAAACACTTCAAAAGCTTATATGGAACCATAAATGACCCCAAATAGCTGCTGCAATTTTGAGAAAGAAGAGTAAAGTAGGAGGGATCACAATACCTGATACCAAACTGTATTACAAGGCC
>JAPYXV010004362.1:0-11446 GCA_028533065.1 Trachops cirrhosus
GGGGGGAGTAGTTTTTGTACTGGGTCTGGACTTTTAACAGTTGGGCCCTGAATCATTATAAGGCACCTAGAGAGTAAAGGCTTCATGGACACTGAAATACACATCTCACAGAACAAACCAGGGCGGGGGTGAGGGGAGGGCCGTTAGCCCCGTCACAGTAGTATCATGCCCCTGGACACATATCTCCAACCCCAGAGGTACCAGGTGGCGGTGGGGAAAGGGGTCGGAGAAACATTCACAGCAACGTTGGCCTCTTGGCAACACGTGGAATAGAGGCAGAGAACTGCTGTCCACCCAGTTGCCATGGCTGGTGGGTAGCAGGTGGGTAGCAGGGTGGGTTCACAGTGATGGGACAGTGGTTCATGTAGCTGGCCATGATGAAAGTAGCCTCTGCAATCTAAGGAGACAACAGAGAAACAAAAGCATTGAACTGGCCTTGGCTTGGATGCTGGCTTTCTCACCAGACATTAAACAGGGTACATAACCTTCCTGGGCTCCACCCAGGGGCAAATGTCCAAAGGGGATTGTTACTGTGAGGTCCTGGGGCCCAAGGAAACGGGTGCCTGTAGTTCTGGAGGTCCTCTGAGACGCACAGTACCCTCCTGAGGACAGGAGGGGCGACGTTCGGCTCAGTGAGCTCCACACTAGGGGTGGGGCCTCCCTGGAGGACAGAGTCTGCACAGCCTCCTCTTTGGCAGGGATGGTATTGAAAGGAGGAAGAGATTTGGCCAACTCCAATTTTAGGATCACAACCAGAGCGGTTCCAGGTACTCTCAGAAGGGAGTCAGGAACTATAAACGAGGACTGAAGATTCCTGAGTCTCTGCAATTCTTATTTTGCTAGCCACCATTTCCTGTACTAGGTGGGAATGAAGCCCTCAAGGTAAAACAGGCCTGCATGGAATTCACACCTGAAGGAAAGGGGCGCATGTGCAGACTGTCCACCTTGTGACTAGTTTGGGACAGGATAGTGAGAACTTTTTTTCTTTCATTTTTTCCTACTTTTCCTTTTCCTTCAAAAAAAAAAAAACAAAACAAAACACCTTACAAAGGTGTCACTGTCAGCACTGCAATAAAACTGCTGTGATGGAAGTACAACCTGTGTCTCAGTGTAGCCCCATTAACGATTTCTGGGCACCACGCACGAAAACAGTGCCCACTGTCATACAGAATGAGGCTTAAGGTGAGAACATCTTGAGGAGGCTGCGGCCGCGGCCCTGGGCCTGCTGCAGGAACAGCAAGCCCGACTCAGGCCTGCACGGTGCTGAGGCTTGAGAGAAGTAGGAAAGATGATCTGGGGAGCACAGCTCAGCAGTGGCTACGGAGACGCAACTCCGCCCGAACCTTTCGGAGTCATGATTACAGACAAGGCCAAAAGTTTCATTTGAGACAGGTTCTTCTAGAATATTGTCATAATCCCAGCTTCCTTTCTAAGTCCCAAACCTACCTGTTCTTTTTTTTAATCCTTACCTGAGGATATATTTTTATTGCTTTTGGGGGAGGGAGAAAGAGAGGGGCGGGGGGAGAAAGAGAGAAACATTGATACAACAGGGAGACATCCACAGATTTCCTCCTGTACACATCCCAGCTGGGGATCAAACTGCACAACCTAGGCTGTGCCTTGACCAGGAATCAAACCCACAACCTTTCGGTGTATGGGACAGTGCTCCAAACAACTGAGCCACCTGCCTCGGGCCCAAGCCATCTCTTCCTACCAGATTAGAGGAAAATATTTTAGTAGCAGTCAGACCCACCTTGGGAGCGGCCATCCGGAAGATCAACTTCTCAATGTGGCCCTTCCCAGAGCTCTGGTCTGGAATGGACCTAATCACAAGCATGAAGTCATCGCGGCAGCCACCAAAGGTCATCACTGAAGAGTAGGGGTAAGTGACATGCACTTGCTGTGGGAAAGAGCCCGTTAGTACGAGGGAAACTTTCTACCTGCCTCCCGAGCTGGGAACCAGCATCCCCATCTCTTCTAAGCACAGGTCGCCTTAACCAGGAAGGGGGTCTCTGACGTGGTCGTAATCTGTAAACCTGCACCTTCCACGTCTACGAGCTGTGTCCAGACTGGAGGGCCGCAGAGCTTGGGTAGGGGGTGGGGGTGGGGGGGCCATGGCCACTCGACTCAGGCCTTTGAGTCCAGAGAGGAGGAGAAAAGACGGTTCAGGAGGAGGGGCAGGGAGCCAGCGCTCACCATAGTGTTGTGGTCCAGGATGCTGACGCCGTCCTCGTTCACGGCAATCCACACCAGGGCGTTCTCCCTGGAAGGCTGGGGAAACAGGAAAATCCATGAGACACCTCCACAATTAGGGATCCCGGACTACGAGAGCTTTGTGAGGAGGAAGACACGTGCCGGGGCCTGCTAGGCAGCGATTTCCAACCGTTTCTTCATCTCGGAAAACGTAAAAGATGGCATCCGTACAGGAGGCATCTGGCCTTGGGGCTCTGGCTACCTACAACAATCCCGAGGTGGGAGGAGACCACTTTCTTGGAGCACCTTTAGCGTATCCTGCCACGGCGCACTGGTTGGGCTGCTACAGAACACAGCACTGCCAGCTGCTCTGTCATGGGCGTGGAGGACAGGCTGTTTCCCCCAGCTCTCAGAAACAGAGCATTCCACCCACAGTTTCCCCCCCAAGCTGAAGTGCATCTTGCTTCCATCAATTTCCTAGGGGCTGTAAAAGATAGGAAATCTTACAGGCCTTAGGCCCTACCCGTAAGAAAGATGACGATTTAACGGACAATTCCTGGAATGACTAACGTGCCCCTCCAGGGCTGAAGGAGGGCAATCCAGACTTCCTTTCTCCTAGCTAAAAGGCTGGGGAGGGAGACATGTCACCCTCTTCAGAAGCTTTCCCCAGCTTTCCAGACCAACTGGGGCCCCCTGTGATATGGCCTTATAATTAGTCGATCCTCTCTTTTTCCTCAGGGGTAGCACTGAGAAGGAAGTCAATAAAGGAAAGAGGAGGGTCACCCAGAAATAATCCTGGCCCTCAAGCAACCAATGAATCACAACCACTCTAGGCCACGGAAATGCGGAGTAGGCCAGAAATGGGTGGAGAGACAGCGACCTCTGGTGGTTGCTGGTTTGCAGGCCGGTGCTGCAGACTGGACTCAAAGGATCAGACAGGGCCAGCAGTTCCAGGAGAAACAGGGCATTCCTGAGTGTGGTCACTCCTCTGCCCACCGGAAACCACCTGCCCTTACCTGAGCAGCAAAGAGCTTAGCACCAAAGAAGGGCCACTTCCGGGCCACCGTCAGGTAGATGCGGATGCACTCTGGAGAGGAGCAGCCTTGCAGCGAGGCCCACTTTGCGGTCAGCTGATCTACCAGGTGCCTGGATGGGACAGACAGTGAAGTGCCAACACGGTTCCGTGGCAGCTCCGAGACCTCCCCAGCTCCGCACCCACATCTCCCACAGTGACTCCCCACAAGACCCTGCAGCCTACCTCAGCTGTTCAGGGGGTGCCCCGTATCGGTAGCGCCTTGGGTAGAACCTGTCTAGGGCCTGCTGTAGGTGATGCTGGGCCTTGGAATGGGGTGTGCCCCCAGGACTGGATGGGAGGGGCCTCTCCAAGTCCCCGAACTCTACCTGCGAGAGAAGCACAGGGTGGCACAAGTCGGGAGCCTGGAAGTGGAGGGGCTGAGCTGGGGGGAGGGGTTAGGGTGGGCTGCTGAGAGAGAAATAAACAGGTGAAATAAATCATCACTTCACAACTTTATTGGTGAGGTGGGAATGGATGTGCAAAAACACTTCTTGTGAACAGACCCTTTATCTCCAGTTTCATAGACACTAGAGAAACAACTTTAGAGTCTTCGGATATTAGAGATTATCTAGACCAACTTTCATTTTCCAGTCGAGGTGAGGTGCCTTAACCAAAAAAGCTAATTAGTGGCAGACAAAGGAACACAGTGTGGAAATTTTGGCTACCAATCCCAAACAACGGGATACAGGATTGAAGATGCTGCAGATCCCAGATCCTTGAATAACACTGCTCTGTCTGTTCAGTGTCATTTTGTTACAACATGGATGAGACAGTCTTGCTTGAAGCTGCAGAACTGGGTGACGACATTAAGTGAGGACTGACAGACTGCAGAGCAGACTGTTCCAGATGTGGCCTTGGGAGTCCGACACCCGGCTCGAATCCCAGCTCTGCCACTTACCAGCTTTACGACCTGCTCAAGTTACTTAGACTCATCTGTGCCGTGGGGATGAGAGTTAAATGGGATAATACATATAAAATATGTAGCATAGGGCCCTCTATAGAGTATTCAATAAGGTTTTATTATATTAAAGGTCAGCTATTATTATGTCCCCTCCCTTTCCAGCATGTAGATCCATGGGAGCCATACAGGTATCCCAGATACCTTTGGCAAGATGGTCTCCAAAGGTAACGGAGAAGAGTCAAAGTCTGAACGTGTGTCCCTTTTTCTAATTCTAGTTAAAATGTTTGGCAGCTTTAAGTACAAATTTTATCACATACATGATGGGATATGCATTATTTAAGAATTGCACTTAGTACATCAACCCTGCACGGCAGGTATGGAGGTATTTTGTTTTCAGTCTATTACACCAGAAACAAAGGCATAGACAAGTGATGAGACGTGGTAGAGATCTCACAGCAGGGGAATGACTAGGGCTCAAACCCAGGCCTCTGGATTCCACGTCCAGAGTTCTGCACTCAGCCTGTACCTGCAATGAGGACATTTGCTGGGTAAGGAGTCAGGGTCTCTCCACAGCCAGGGACAGAAAGGCCACCCTCTCCTCTGGCACCACAGGACCTGCAGAACCTCCTGTTTCAGGCTGTGTGGCGCGTTCCACCTGTGAGTCCAAAGATGGCACCCTGACCCTCCTGATTCCCGAACAGAACCTTACCTGGGCCATTAGGGCAGCCATCTCCAGAGCCAGTTCCTTGTTGACGGGAAACCTGCCTGCCACGATCTCTCCACTGGTTTGGAAGGCAAGCAGCAGACGCTCTCGCTCCGTCTCCCCTTTGACTTGACTCCGGAAGTACAGCCTACAGGGGAGAGTGAGAAGCTAGTCCGCTGGGATCCCAAAAGGATGAGGTCATCCTGGCATCTGCTTACCTTGATTTGCAAAGATAAAAATGACTGTTTTTCTATCATTTGTGAGCCTATTTTCTATTGCTTCTAAAAAAATTGAAGCAGGCATGACACAGAGAAGACAGGGCAATCAGATCTCAGAGCAACGGTCGTGTGTGGTTAATTCCGGATTCGCCATCAGATTTACGTTTGGTGAAGGGAATCTGGGACTAGGAATCACGGCTTATCAGGGGATTGGATGAATTAAGAATCCAAGAGACTGATGGAAAATTATTTGCCTGGAGACATAACTGGGATGGGATTTTCTTTCTTTCTTTTAGATTTTATTTATTTTTAGAGAGAGGGGAAGGGAGGGAGACAGAGAGGGAGTGAAACATCAATGTGTGGTTGCCTCTCATGTGCCCCCTAGTGGGGACCTGGCCCATAACCTACGCATGGGCCCAGACTGGGAATCGAACTGGTCACCCTTTGGTTAGCAGGCTGGCATTCAATCCACTGAACCACACCAGCTAGGGTGGAATTTTCTTATTCAACTTGATACAAAGTCAGGATGTCTACTTCTGAATTCCCTGGAATTGGTATAAGAGCAATTTATTTTTAGACTTAAGTATCTAGTGCTTATACAAAATTTCACTCTCTTAAGATAATGCATGTGGCCATCTTATGAAGCTGGCCTGTGTTCTTGGCGTGTGTGTTTGTGTGTGTGCACACGCTGCCCGCGAGCCTGAGCCGCCCAGCGGGCCTGGCTCCCAGCTGACAAGCACCACGCAGTGTGCTGTCTGGGGACTCCTGCCAGCGTGCCCCGTGGCAGCCCTCAGGCTCGGCCCACCCCGTGGGCAGTGCCCAGACCTGTTCTTGTACATCAGCTTCACGACGCGCGCGCCACCCTCAGACTTTCCGGAGTGCAGCTCCTTCAGGGCCTGCTCCCACTTGGAGATGGCATCGCAGATCTTGAAGAGGCAAAAGAGGAAAGTCAGAAAAGCACCCGAAGAGGGGAACAAGGTCCAGGCAGGGCTGGACTCAGGCGGAGCAGCAGGGCCGAGCTAGGTCACTGTCCTCCACGGGGGATGACCTGTGGGGCCTCGTGCTGCCACACCCAGGACCCCAGCTTCCTGCGACCTCCTCACAGACAGAGGCAGAGCCTGGGCTTGACGTGAGTAGCACGCACAGCAGAGCTGCCCCTCTCGGCCTCTACACCCGAGGGGGCCTCCCCAGGGGCAAGGCGGGTCCCAGTCAGACACCACAGCCTCACGTCACCAGCTCCCATTCCATCCCACTGACCGCCACTCCCCTCTTCAGCAAACACACCCAGAGACCCCCTGGGGAACAAAGCCTCGCAGAAGCCTGGACGTTCACAAAGAAGGTGGGTGGTACGGGTGCCCAGGCAATGGTAGAAGACCACAGAGGCCTCTGTCCTGTTGCCATAAAGAAAGCGGACACTGGACCCAAACATTTGGCCCATCAAGTGCGACAGCAGGTCCCCAGGAACACTAGGAACCATGGCTCCGATTTCAGACCTCCATACAAGGCGGGCCCTTAATCCCATCGAGGGCCTTTAAGACAGAAGCACGTTAGGCTCTATCTCCGTGAAATGTGGCTGTGCCTGCAGGCATAGCACAGGCCCTGGCAGACAGGGTAAGAGTGAAGTGCCAGCTTAGGACACAGCATCCAGTGGGTCTAGGCATACAGCTGTCCACCCACGTGTGTGTGCACGCGTGCGTGTGTGTGTGTGTGTGTGTGTACGTAACCGGCTGGGGCTGCTGCTGAGAAGTGCCTCCCTGTCCTTCCTACACCAGCTGAGAAGCAGCTTTCCCCCTGGATGCTGCACAGCTACTCAAGGGAGAGGGACGTAGAGTTCTTCTCTCCTGAGACAAGGGCACAAACAACTTTTCATGGCACAGAATTGCGGGGAGCGCCTTGGGCTCAGCACCAAACAGGCTGTGCAATAGGCACCCCTCGCACAGGCTCTTCCCCACCACCAACACCCCGGGGCCAGGTGGTGGCTCAGGAGGGCCTCTGCTGGCCTAGCGGGGAGGCCGTCACCTTGACATTCCCCTGCAGGCAGTGCTCCAGGTCCCTGCCAGAAGGGTCGTCTGTGAAGAGGGCAAAGCCAGAGCGGGAGGACTTCCTCATGCCTGTCTCCTGGTTCAGCCGCTGGAGGAACTCCTCAACGGTGGAGGAGCCGTCGAAGCCGACCACCTGCAGGAAGACGCCTTAGTCCCAGAGGGGGCTTCCTGAGGGACGCTCACTAGGGCTCATGGGGGGTCTGCGTGGCTGAAAGGAGTGAGGGTGAACGCAAGAGCCAAAGAGAGATTCCATTCCGTGCTCACATGCAGAGGGTGCGTGCCTACGGCATGAGCCTGCCCCCTGGAAAGAGGAATTGGACAGAAGCTCCGGTTCTCCTCTATGGCCCCTTATGTGGAGGCCATTTCATGCCACCTTCTTGGTCAGTGTCTCAGCGTTCCTGCTCACACAGTGGGTTCAAAGGATCCACTTCCAGGACATCAAACAGTGGAGTGCTTCTGTGGTTCAAGCTCCTTTCCCTTGCTGCACTGGCACTAACCACCCCACCCCCAACCCCTAAGCCCCGGGCCCATTCTTTTGCTGGTTTGCCTATTTAGGATCTGCTGATCCAAGGAGGGTTTGCACCCACCTGGCCCTAAAATACCCATATCTCCCGCCCCCCGGAGACAGAGATAGAAGAAGATTCAGGACAGGGTGCATGCCCGCCCCCTCACCTGGTAGGTCCCGTTGGCGAAGTGCACGGGGATGCTGAAGGGCAAGGAGTGGTGGAAGGGGTTCCGCAGCAAGATGGACATCACCTCCATGCGTGACGGCCTGGCTTCCCGCTCCCCCATCTGCAGGGTCCGCTCCACTGCCCGCTGGCAGTACATGGCGTACTGGCCAGTTTCATTGCTAAAAAGACAGGTGAGAAAAGAAGGGACTACTAGGGAATCCAGTCCCCCTTGCCACTTGGACACCCTGGCTCCCAGCCCAGACCTGGCAAGGACCAAGTCGGCAGCTGGGGCAGGCTGTGAAAAATGCCCTGAGGCCTGGCCTGCAGCGTTGATTTGCCATTCCGGGCCTATATGAGCACGGCAACAGGGGATGAGAGTTTGGGAATAAGCTGGAGGCAATGAGCCCCCACAAAACACCCACGCATGTGCGAGTGGTGTGCAGACGAGCCCAGGCGGGCCCAGGTCTCCACGTGCCCATTTGCGTATACCGCAACAGATGACGTCTCCATGAGCACTGAGCAAACTTGGAGGGTGAGGATGATGGATCACATCCTGGTCTCCCCTGTGACACTTAGTCGTGCCACAGCCAGAGGGATGGGGCAGCAGAGGAAACAGCGCCCACTCACCTGGGGTCTGCGTGGCGCTGGAGCTGCCGTTTGATGTACCAGAGGAAGTGGTGCTGAGGCAGGAAAAGTGGGGTGCACAGGGCCAGGAGCTGCCAGCACTGCGGGGGAACCGGCAGTGTGGGGTGCATGCTGGGTCAGCAGTGTCCCTGCCCCCATGGCCCTGAACCACAGAGTCTTCGGCATGCTCTCCGAACCAGAGCCCCCCACCTTCTCTGGGTGCTGGGACAGCCAGGTTGGTCAGACTGTGCCCAGAACAGCAGTCGCCCAATCTGGGTACACAGACACCCAGAAGGGACGGTGAGAGGGCAGCTATGCCGAGGCAGCTTTGGGCGCTGATGCTGCCCTCCGGCTACCAGGCTCGGAGGATGCCTGCCCTGTCGCCTCCTCCCGTTTCCCGCCTCCCGCCTCCCAGGCAGCCCTTGCTGATGGCTCCTGTCAGCCGGTGGCCCTGGGAGCCCCTACCTGCGTGAGGGAGTACTTCTGCGGCGGGCGGCAGCTGGCCTGCTTCATGAGCTGGCAGTAGATCTCGCTCTGCAGCTCGGGGTGAACCAGGCAGACCTGCAGGGCCCTCTGGGCCAGGGACGCGTGGTAGTCCACCGAGGAGGCTTCCACAGGCACATTGATGAAGAGCTGGCAGGACTGGCAGGGAAACGACAGTGGGCACAGGCAGCCCGACAGCCCCGACCAGCCCTCTGTGACAACGGACAGACGGGGCCGTCCCCCCCAGGGCTCAGGGAGGCTCTAGATCACTGCAGAGAATGTTTCTAAGGGGGAACACTGCTACTGCTGGAGAGCATCTTGCTTGCTGAGAAGGCTACTTAGCGATACAATCCTTCCTTCTTTAAAAGTTTCTATTACATAAGCAAGACATTCATTTTTTTTAAAAGACAGGACTATTCAGACAGGCACAAAAAACATTCTAAAATAGGTCGGAATCTCTCAGGCCCAGAAACAACATAAACCTGACCTTTCCTGCTGGTCACTACAGGAGGTGGGGAGCCCCTCCGGCTTCCTGAGAGTTTCACAGGTGCTTCCCCAGGGCTCGTGGATGAAGTTCCAGAGCTTCTGGCCTCCCTGTCCCGAAGGGCATGGTGGGGACCCTGGGGGACTCTCCTTTCCACTTAATATCCCTCTGCGGATGACCCCCTAACTGCATGGGTCTCCTCCCCCGAGGAGGGGCAGAGCTGCTTGGGAGAGAGCCTGGGCACACAGTGAAGGTGCCCACCACCAGTCGGCAGGACTGGGCTCCGCTCCCCCTTTACCTTAAAGAGCTTGAGGGCCTCCGTCTGCAGGGCCTCGGAGGGCAGGGTGGTGAGGGAAGTGTACAGCCCGTCTTTGCTGTAGCACAGCACGGGGTGCCTCCAGATGGGGGAGTCTGCCGAAGTGCAGCCGCAGTTACCACGTTACACGTTACCACTGGTCAGGAAGCCTGCCTCCCCCTGGCCCCGCCCCCTAACCCCCTCTGATCTGTGGGGAAGACAGGGGGTAACTGTCTGGGACACGCGGGCCGTGCTGGGTTTATACGTAGCCTGTGGGGCACACAGTTGTGCACTACACTGAGCACACTCACAGGCACAGCTTACAGGAAGGCAGCTACTGCTCTGCTTTCGGGGCTGCAATAGGGGCGAGAGCACAAGGCGTGGGCACCTGAGTGCAATGCAAGCACGTGTGTGCGGGGAGCCCCTCCCTGCAGGGGCGTCTGGATGGAAGAGTGTGTGTCAGCCTGAAATAAACAAGCTTCGGAGCCCCAGTCAAGGGGTGTGTGTGGCAGGTGCTGTTAGTGACTCCGGCTCCTAAAAATCAGTAGCAAAATAAAGACCCCAAGGTACTCCAGGTCTAGGTCAGGTGTCACGTACTGATTAACAACGTTAACTATAGATTAACCAGCTACCTCCTTTCCTCAGTCTTCCTCCCAGCCAGCAAAGCTGCAGGATGAACAAAGTAAAACATTGACCCAGGTCCCTGGAAGGTCTGCTTCCCAGAAAAGCTCCCCTGGATATAGGGTGGTCCCCTTAGTAGCTTCACCAGAGACAGGGGCCCTGGAGCTTGGGATGGGAGTGCCCTTCTGTGGCTCAGGTGGTTTTAAAACAGCATCAAGGTACAGCAGTGCTTTCTTTGGGCTCCTGACCAAAAAGTACCCAGCCACCAGCCCCCAACCCAGGCCATGACGGCCCCGCTCCCCTTACCTGGGTCTCCCTCACCATCCATCAGTTTGCCAATGAGCTGCTCATAGGCAGTCCCCACCCTGGCACTGCTGCCACCAGCAGCCACTGTGAGATGATAAAGCCACGTATCCTGGAAGAGGACAGAAAGCCATCTGATGGGCTATGGGGTGGGGTGGGAGGTACAGGGCGGGGGGCGGGAAGGTGGAGGCAAGAGCTCCTGGGAGGCTTCCTCCAAGGTGCCAAGTCCAGGGTGGGGTTAGCTGGTTTGTTGTGCACAAGTCAAGGCCACTGTCTCTAGGTGGAAGACTTGGGATCAGGTGAATATGAGCCCAAGTTTCTAAGCCTGCGGTTCCACCTCGGTGAAGAGATGGTGACTGGGAATAAACTCAGTATCAGGAATACTCGTAATCAGGGAGTACTAGTGGCCAAAATGTCCAGGAGGAAAATAAACAAGGACGTGGGGAAGATCAGGGGAAAAAGAGGAGGGGAGATGGGAATCACCGGCCCAAGCGTGGCCAGCCGTGGCCCAGCTGCTCCCTCACCTTTTCGTGCTTGGTGCCAATGAGGAGATAGGTGGGGCTGTGCTCCGGGGGCTGGATCACCAGGGTGCAGTGGGAGGAAAGCAGCCGCCGGGTTCCTCCGGCCTCGTAGTCCTCGTCCGAGTCGCAGGACCGATCCACTTCCTCTATGAGTGCGCCCTGCACAGGCAGGTGGCCCAGGGGCCGCTGTGGACGTGAGCCTTCCGTGAATGGGAGAGCCAGCAGGGGACAGGGGAGTCTCCCCTCTTGGAACCTAGAGGCCCCAGGATGGGGCGAGGAGAGGACGGCTCCCTGGCTGAGGCCTGCTTGGGG
>JAPYXV010004363.1:0-11445 GCA_028533065.1 Trachops cirrhosus
AAACATGTACAGTAAAATGACAGCAAACTCACAATTATTGACAACCACACCTCAAACAAAAACAAAAACAAACTAAGCAAACAACTAGAACAGGAACAGAACCTCAGAAATGGAGAACACATGGAGAGTTAGCAACATGGGAGTGGGAGGAGGAGAGAGGGGGAAAAGGTACAAAGAATAAGTAGCATAGATGGTAGACAGAAAATAGACAGGGGGAGGGCAAGAATAGTATGGAAAATGTAGAAGCTAAAGAACTTATGACACATGGACATGAACTAAATGTGAATGTGGGTGGGAGAGGGTGTGCAGGGTGGATGGGAATGAAGGGGGAGGAAATGGGACAGCTGTAATAGCATAATCAATAAAATATATTAAAAAACAATCATCAAGGATAAAAGAAAAAGGTGAGGGTGAATACATCAAATTATTGTGATATGTTTACCTAGTGGCAGATGATTACTAGAATTAGTGGGGTAATTACATTTTAAGGTATAAATATATCAAATAGCTATATTGTATTCCTGAAACTAATAACTAATATATTGTATACCAACCACACAATAATGCAAAATCTATGGGACATAAGAAAAGAAGTCCTAGGAGGGATATACATAGCATTACAAGTCTATCTCACAAAACAAGAAAGTTCTCAAATAAATAGTTGGACTTCACACTTAAAGGAACTTCACAAAGAACAACAAACAAACCCAAAGTGAGTAGAAGAAAGGAAATAATAAAGATCAGAGCAGAAATAAGTGAAATATGGTCTAAAAATGCAATAAAAATATCAACGAAACCAAGAACTGATTATTGGTTTCTTTGAAAAGAAACAAGATTGACAAACCAGACTCATCAAGAAAAAAACTAATGCATGCATTTTTTCTAGGTTATTGAATTTGGTGGTGTAGTGTCTTTCATAGTCGTCTAGGATGATCCTTTCTATATCTGTGATGTCTGTAGTAACTTCTCTTTCATTTCTGATTTTGTTTACATCTTTTCTCTTTTTTTCTTTAGTGAGTCTAGCCAGGGGGTTGTCAATTTTATTAATCTTTTCAAGAACCATCTCTTTGTTGTATGGTCTTTTTTTTTTTCATTCAATTTTGCTCTAATTTTTATTATTTCCTTTCTTCTGCTGACTTTGGGATGCTTTTGTTCTTTGTTTCCTAATTCTTTAAGGTGAATGTTAGGGTTTTTTTTTTTCACTTGGGATTACTCTTGTTTCTTGAGATAGGCTTGTAATGATATATACTTTCTTTTTATTGCTTCTTTTGCTGCATCCCAGAGGTTTTTTTCATTTTTAAAGATTTTATTTTTTTATTTATAGAGAGAGGGGAAGGGATGGAGAAAGATGGAGAGAAACATCAATGTGTGGTTGCCTTTTGCACAGCCCCTACTGGGGACCTGGCCCACAACCCAGGCATGTGCCCTGAGTGGGAATCAAACTGGTGATCCTTTGGTTCACAGGCCAACACTCAATCCACTGAGTGACAATAGCCAGGGCTGCATCCCAGAAGTTTTAATATATCATATCATTCTCATTTGTTTCTATATGCCTTTTAATCTTAACTTTTTTCTTCTTTGACCCAGTCATTTTTTAGTAATATGTTATTTAATCTTCATATATCTGTGCACTTCTTTACTTCCCTTTTTGCAGTTGAATTCCAATTTCAAAGCAGTGTAGTCAGAGAATATGCTTGGTATGATTTTATTCTTCTTGAATTTGTTAAGGTACTTTTGTGACACAATATATGGTCTATCCTTGAGAATGCTCCATATACACGAGAGAAGAATTATAATCTGATGTTTGGGGATGAAAGGCTCTGTAAATGTCAATTATGTCCATTAGTCTTAATGTGTCATTTAAGGCTGATATTTCTTTATTGATTTTCTTTTTGGATGATCTGTCTAGAACTGTCAATGAAGTATTTAAGTCTCCAACTATGATTATGGTTTTGTCAGCTTCTCTTTTTAGTTCTGTTTGTAGTTGCTTTATATATTTCAGTGTTCCCTGATTGGGTACATATTGAGAAGTGTTATGTCTTTTTGATGTAGGGTCCCCTTTATCATTACAAAATGTTCATCTTTGTCTCTTGTTACCTTTGTTATCTTGATATTTATTTTATCAGATATATGTATGGTTACACCTCCTTTCCTGCGGCTGTCACTTGCTTGGAGAATAATTTTCTACCCTATCACTTTGAGTCTATCTTTGTCTTTGCAGCTTAGATGTGTCTCCTGAAGGAAGCATATGGTTGGGTTGTTTTTTGATCCAATCCGCTTCTCTTTGCCTCTTTATTGGTGAATTTAGTCCATTTACACTTAGGGTAATTATTGATATATGAGGATTTCCTATAGCCATTTTATCTTTGGTTTTCTGGTAGCTCTGTGCCTCAGTTGTTTTTTTTCTTTGTGTTTCTGTCCATTGATTTTGTTTTGTGGTATTCCATACCACTTTCCACTATTTCCTCATTTTTTTTTAAAGTTATATGTCTCAGTTTTGGAGTTTTGGGGTGTTTATCATTAGGTTTCTGAAAAAGAAAATTTCATAAATACAATGGTCCTTTTTCTTTTCAATGCACCTGATTTCCATCCTGTTTTGTAAATTCTGATATTTACCCCCACACTTTTTTGTTTTTATTGTCACAAATTATCCCTGTTTATGCTATAAGTCTGTTGGTGATCTTACTCATAATTTTGTGATTTTTTTTTGTTGTTCTTCATTTCAGGTAGAATAACTCCTTTGAGTATTTCCTGCAATGGAGATCTTCTGGTGATAAATTCCCTTGGACTCTGTATGTCTGGAAAAGTCTTTATTTCTCCTTCATATCTAGAGTATAGCCCTGGCAGTTCTTATTTCCTGATGGGTACCAGTATTTGAGCAGTCCATTAAAGTCTGTATCTGGAACACTATGAATCTATCCTTTATACTTGGTTCTGTAGACAGAGTCTGTATTCTTTTGATCAAAAATGCTTCACTAAAAATTAAAAAAATCTATGTTCCTTTTAAAAAACAAAAAAGATTGAGGGTGGGCGGTGGGGGTGGGTAAGGTAGGGGAAAGTGGTGGCTGGAAAATGGAGACAATTGCACTTAAACAACAATGAAAAAAGATTTTAAAAATTTAAAAAAATAAATAAAGTGTAGCTCTGGCTGGTGTGGCTCAGTGGATTAGGGACTGGCCTACAAACCAGAGGGTCTCAGTTTGATTCCCAGTCAGGGCACATGTTTGGATTGTAGTCCAGGTTCCCTGTGGTTGGTGCATGAGAGTCAACCACAAATTGATGTTTCTCTCCCTCTCTTTCTCTCTACCTTACCTTCTCTCTAAAAATGGGTAAATAAAATCTTTTAAAAACGTTTAAAAATAAAGTGTAACTTTGCTGGATATATTATTCCTTTTTAATCATTTTTTTATTGTTATTCTATTGCAGTTGTCCCAATTTTCCTCCTTTGCTCTCCTCTGCCCATCCCACCTAAAACTCCCACAATCAGTTCCCACACTGTTGTCCATGTCCATGGGTCATCCATACATGTTCTTTGTCAAGTACTTTTCCCTTCTTTCCACCATTATCCCCCCTCCCCTGTATCCTCTGGGAACTTTCAGTCTGTTCCTTGTTTCCATGCCTATGGTTCTATTTTGTTCATTAGTTTATTTTGCTCATTAGATTCCTCTTATATGAGAGTTCATATGGTATTTGTCTTTCACCAATTAGCTTATTTCACTTAGCATAATATTCTCCAGTTCCATCCAAGTGTTTGATCTCCAAAATATATAAAGAACCCGTACAACTCAACACCAGGAAGGCAAACAGTCCAATTAAAAAATGGACAAAGGACCTGCATAGACACATCTCTAAGGAGGACATACAGATGATCCATAGACACATTAAAAGATGCTCAATATCACTAGCCATCAGAGAGATGCAAATTAAAACCACAATGAGATGCCACCTCATACCTATTAGAAAGGCCATCATTGGTAAATCAACAAACAACAAGTGCTGATGAGGATGCAGAGAAAAGGAAACCCTAGTGCACTGTTGGGAATGCCAACTGATGCAGCCACTGTGGAAAACAATATGGACTAAGTAAAAAACTAGAATGGGAACAGAATCACAGGAATGGAGATCACATGAAGAGTTATCAGCAAGGAGGGAGGAGAATGGGGGAAAACGTACAGGGAATAAGAAGCATAAACGGTAGGTACAAAATAGACAGGGGGAGGTTAATAGTATAAGAAATGGAGAAGCCAAAGAACTTACATGTACAATCCATGGACACTAATTAAGAGGGGGAGGATGCTGGTGAAAGGGGCTGCAGAGCAGAGGGGAATAAAAGGGAGAAAAAACAAGGGACAACTCCAATAGCATAATCAATAAAATATACCTGAGAAAAAAAAGAAACTAAAAATGGACCTGCCTTTTGACCCAGCAATTCTGCTGCTGGGAATATACCCTAAGAATCTTGAGTCACCAATTCAAAAGAACTCATGCACCTCTATGTTCATAGTGGCACTATTTACAATAGCCAAGTGCTGGAAACAGCCTAAGTGGCCATCAATAAATGGGTGGATAAAAAAAAACAAACTATGGTACATTTACACAATGGAATACTATGCAACAGAAAGAAAGAAGGAACTCCTACCTTTTGGATATATTATTCTTGGCTTGTAATTTCTCTCTTTCACCATTTTGAATATTTGGTTCCATTCTCTTCTGGCTTGTACAGTTTCTGTTAAGAAGTCTGATGATAACCTAAAGGACTTTCCTTAATAGATTACTCTCTTCTTTTCCCTGGCAGCTTTGAGAATTCTTTCTTTGGCATTAATTTTTGACTGTTTTAACACAACTTGCTTTGGAGAAGGACTTTTTTGATTGAGGTAATTGGTCATTCTGTTTGTTTCTTGGATTTGAAGATCTAGCTTTTTTCCATAGGTTTAGGAAGTTCTAATAAACTATTTCTTTGAATAGGCTGTAAGTTCCCTTCTATCTTTTCTTCTTCTTCCAGTATGTTTATTATTCTTATATTGTTCTTTCTGATGGAGTTACACAGTTCTCATAGACTTCTTTCTTTTTATGCTCAAACCTCTCTTCTCCCTCTTTGTCATTTCTAGATTGCTATCTTCATTGCTATTTTCCCCCTATCGGATCTGCTGTATTTCCTGTGCTCACCAGTTCATTATTAATCTTTTTTATTGGGTCCTTCATCACCAGAATTTCTATTTTGTTCTTTTTTAAAATTTCAATCTCTTTGGTATAAAGTACTCATTTTGTTTGTTGACTTGTTTTCTGAGCTCATTAAACTGCCTGTCTGTATTTTCTTCCTTGAGTTTTTTTCAGGACTGCCATCTTGAATTCTCTGTCCTTTAAATCACATATTTCCAGGTCTTTAAGTTTGTTTTCTAGAGATTTTTCACTTTCTGAGCTGCCTAGCTACCTTGATTATTCATGATATTTGATGGATTTCTTGTCTGTTTAGGCATCTATGTATGAACAGCACTTCTCTAGTAGATTGATATAATGAAGTATTTCTATTATTTTCTGGTAGGTTGTGCTGAATCACAAGTTTTTTTTTAGTTCTCTTGAGCATTTCTGGCTTTTCAGATCCCCACTCAGTGGTGGAAAATGGGAAAGTGGGCGTGTCCCCTCTGATGCAGTTGCCCCAGTCCTAGGGTCCAACACCACAGGGGAACACAGTGGGCAATGGGGCTCCATATCCATGAAATCCCAGTGCTATCCCTTGAAGCCATAAGCTGTCATCAGTGCAGCCATGATGTGTGGAGGTGGGGTTGATTGGGGGAAACTGGCAGCTTTCTGTATTGTTTTGCCCTCCCAGTACTGGCTACCTTAGGGGTCTGTGGAGTTGCCCCTGTATCCCCAATCTTGAGGCCAGTCACAGAGTGCCCACTTGGCTCAGAGAAATGTGATTCTGTAGTACCAGTTCTTGGGTTTGCACATAACATGTTCTGCACCCTGACACTGAGGGCAAAGGGAAGCAAGCTCTGGGAGGTTAAGGGGTGACCAGGCTTTGTGGCATTCTTTCTCTTTCTGGAATGCTGGTTGCCAGACAACTGTAGCCACACCTCTGTGCTTCATTTCTGCCGAGATCACTGGTCTTAGCCAGAGCTCAGTACAGTTCACTCCTGCCGAAATGCCCACCGAATCTCTTTGCTCCTCCCAGCTGAAGGGAGTGACAACCACAACCTGATTCCTTCCTTCTCTGGGCTGAGCGCTGCTGTGAGCTCCCAGCTGCAGGGCTGTGTCTGTGTCTCGTCTCAGCATTTCTCCCTTCTTGCCTCTCCAGTTCACTCTCATTTGCCCACCTTAACATGATTCAATGACTGGATCTCTCAGATGTGTCTTTGTTCTCTGGAGGAACAAAGAAATTCTTTGTTGAATTATAGCTGTTCAAATTGTTGAAACTTCAATGAGAGAAACCAAGGGGATCTCTCATGCTGCCATTTCTCTGGCATCATTCTCAACCACCCATAATTCGTTTTATCCATCTAGTTTCTCATGGGAAGTTGAGTTGTTTTCAGTTTGGGGCTCCTTTAAATAAAGGTTCTATAAACATTTGTGTTATAAGTCTTTACAAGGACATATGCTTACTTCCTCTCAGGTAAATACTAGGAGTGAAATAGCTGGATCATATAGTTGATGTAAGACTAACGTTGCTAAGATACTGCCAATCTGGTAATAGCAATTTTCATTCTCTCCAGTAGTGTGTGGGAGTTCTTTCACAACCTTGCCAATCTTTGGTGAGTTAAGTCTTTTTATTTTAGTCATTCTCACAGCGGTGTAGTGGTATCTCATTATAGTTTTCATTGACATTTCCCAAATGACTAATGATGCTGAGCATCTCTTCATGTGATTACTTGCTATTTGTGTATACTTTGGTAAAGAGTCAGTTCAAATCATCTGCCCATTTAGTGGAATGTGTGGGGGTTTCTTACTGACTTTGGAGAGACTATCTGTATTCTGGATACAAGCTTTTTGTCAGATATATGATTTGCAAATGCATTGCTCAGTTTTTGGCTCATCTTTCTATTCTCTCAACAGTGTCTTTTGAAGAGAATGTTTTAATTTTGGTGAAGTCCTGTTTATAAATATGGTCTTACAGAGTTTTGATTTTGTTTTGGTGCCATATATAAAAAACGCATAATTTAGTTAACCCAATAGTACAAGAATTTTCTCCCAGAAATTTCATAACCTTAAGTGTTATATTTAGGTCTACAATCCATTTTGAGTTGCATTTTCTACAATGTGCATTTATGGATGAGTTAATTTATTTTCATATGGATATCCACTTGTTCAGCACCACTTGTTGAAAAGACTATTCCTTCTCAACCGAATTGATTTTGATTATGTAAACATCATATATCCATATACATGTGGGTCCATTTCATTTTCAGTAAAATGTAAATAATAATTGTAATTTTAATGAATTTATTGGGGTGACATTGGTTAGGAAAATTATATAGGTTTCAGGTGTATCATTGTATAATACATCATCTGCATATTGTATTTTGCATTCCTCACACCAAGGCAAGTCTCCTCCATTACTGTTTACTCCCTCATTAACCTCCTCTACCTCCCTCACCTCCTTTTCCCTCTGGTAATCCCCATACTCATGACCATACTCTTAATTCATTTGTTGCTTTAGAAATGTTCTTTGTCCTGAAAATAATTCAACTTATTTTCTACTGCAAATTTTTCTATTAAAACTGCTGGGAATATCAGTTTTCCCCATTCTTTAACTTATTTTTATTACCTAAGTTATATATGTTCACAGAAGAAAAAGTAGTACCTAGAAGGAAGTGAAAAAAATAGGCGTTGCATATTCTAACATTTTGGTATGTATCCTTCTAGGCTTTTGTGAACGTGAGTGTGCATGTATGTGTACACATACATCTTCACAAAGTAGATTTCATTATAAAGAGTTATTTTTCATGCAGATTAAATATATTTTTATTTCTCCCATTTTATAAACACACTGTCTCGACCCCTCTTCTTTCAAAAGCTTCTACCTCTTCCATTCCATGTTTCAACTATTTTTGTTTGTTTATTTGTAGCATTTTGCAATTTGTTTTAAAAATGTCTTTGAAGATTTTAGAGATATAGGGAAAATTCCAAAGAAATGATATGAACTGAAAAATATATCCTCTAAAACAATGTTATCCAGATGATAAGTTATATAAGGAAAAAGTATTGCCAAGAAAAACAAAAATCAGCAGTGGTGATTGTGGTCATGATTTGGATTGAGAGGGTTTTTTTTTTCCCTCTGTAGTGTTATACTCCTCAGTATTTTCCACATTTCCATAGTAAGTATGTAGAGTCATGAAAAATTCAGTATCATTTTTAAAGGACTCTACTATGGATTTTTAAATATTATTGTAAAGTACAGACATCATAAAATTACTATTTTAACCATTTTAAAGTGTACAATGCAGTCTCATTAAGGTATGTTTACAGTGTTGTATAACCATCATCATTATCTAGATTCAGAAATTATTTAGAAACTGCACGTCTTAAGCACTCAGTCTTATTTTCCCTCAACCTAGGCCCTGGCAACCACAAATCTGCTTTCTGCCATTGTGGTTTACTTATTCTGGATATTTCATATAAATAGCTTTTTTCACATAGCAAATATGAAAAAAGTTTCATCCACATTTTAGGGGTTTTTTTATTGCAGAAGAAGTCACAGAGCATAAACTTACTCTTTTAACCATTTTTAAGTGAACAATTCAGTGGTATTTAGTACAATCAAATTTTGTACAACTATCACTATCTAGTTCAGGAACACTTTCAAAACCTTAAAAGGAGACCCTATATCCCTTAAGTAGTTATGTCCTGTTTCCCCTTTGCTCCTGCCCCTGGTAAACACTAATCTACTTTCTGTATCTATGGATATACATATTCTGAATGTTTCATATAAATAGAATCATACAATATGTGGTCCTTTGTGACTTACTTCCTGCACTTAGCATAATGCTTTAAGGTTCATACATGTTGTATTAGGCATCCTCTACAAGGCCCTGTGTGCCAAGCAAGACCCATGCAGTTTGTGTAGCCCTCTACGTAGAGCATCTGACTGAGTCACACTGTCTCCAAAGGCCAACCCTGGAAGCATCATGTATCCCTTCTTATCAGAATTTATTGACAAGCTACCTATGGAGTCAAGCCTGACATAACTGCTAGGGAATGCCAAAGTAAATGAAAGAGTAGGGGATGTGGAAGAAAGGACCTTTCAGTCCTACACCCACTGGCTCATGGTAGGACAGGGGAAGAGCAATCCAAGACACACAACATACAATGTGTAACGTCACTCTTTATCATGAAAACAACAGCAATCATGAATGGAGAAAATAAACAGAACAAATGACCCTTCGGGTGGTTATGTTACCTGACCTATAAAGTAACTTCAGCTTCTTGGTCAGCCAGGCCTCCAGCCCCAGTCATGAGTATGTCCTTAGGTTGGAGAAAAGTGAAAACAAAACGATGGGGATGAAGACAAAGATGACAACTGAGGGTTCTTTTTAATGACATTTTTGGGCTCTTTAAAAAAATATTTTATTGTTGTTCAGGGCTCTTTTTAAGATATTTGTTTGAAGGTCTCCTCTGGGATCATGCCCTTTATCTGCAAGGGAGGAGTCGGGATATCAGAAAAGCCAGTTCCCAGAGTTCATTCCAGGTCACCAGGTTCCACTTTCTTGACCTTCCCAAAGGCCCAGAAACATCCATCTTAACCCACTTGATACCCAGACCTCACCTTGAGCATAGTGAAGACCTAAGCAGCTCTGGCATATTTCCACTTGTTGTCCTAAAGGCACCTGGAGTGGGAGAAGAACAAGTGATCTCCCTTAGTACCACAGTGCAGACATTCTGACCAGACAATGCCACCACTAAGTCTTTGTCACTAAATATGCTGGGACAGATGTGCCAGAAAGAGTACTATGTGTAATAAAGAGCAAAGACCTGGTGAAAACCAAAACATCTGTCACTAGCATTCATGCCCACTAGAATTCAAAACAGAAAAATAGAGCTGTTCAAAAGAATGCAGGAGCTTAATAATGTTGATAAATAAAGATGTTCAAGAAGATAACAAATGGAAACCTAAAAATACAAGTTTTGAGTTACACTTTATTGAACTACAGTGCACCTACCATAGCACTCACCATTTCAAAGTGTACAATTCAGTGATTTTCAGTATATTACAAGAATGTGCAACCATCGCATGTATCTAATTCCAAACTATTTTCATCACCTCAAAAAGAAATTCCTTAAGTGCAAGAGATCATTCCCTGTTCCTTCCCTTTCCCTAGACCCTGGCAATTACAAATTTGTTTTCAGCACTGATGGATTTGCCTATACTGTACATTTCATGTAAATTAAATCATACAATATGTGAACTTTCTTTCACTTAGTGTAATGTTTTCAAGGTTCATCTATGTCATGATGTAGGTAAGAACTGTGTTCTATTTATGAATTTATAATATTCTGCTATATGAATGTACATTATTTTTTATCCATCCATCACCTAAAAGACATTTGGGTTGTTTCCAAGTGGAATAATACTACTATGAACCTTCCTGTGCAAGATTTCGCTTGAATGTATTTTTTCATATCTCTTCTTATATACTTAGGAGTGGGATTACTGAGTCATATGGTAACTCTATGTTTAACATTTTGTGAAACCTCCAAAAAGTTTTCCACAGTGAATGCTGCATTTTGCATTTGTACCAGAAATATATGAAAGTTCTAATATCCCTACATCCTCATCTATACCTACCTTCTATTTCACTCAAAAAGCATCTTACTGTGTATGATGTGGTATCTCATTGTTTGGATTTGCATTCCCCTAATAATTAATGATATTGAGTATATTTTCATGTGCTTGTTGGTCTTCTGCATATCATCTTCAGAGAAATGTCTATTCAAATCATTTCCTCATTTTGAAATTGAGTTGTTTGTCTTTGTTGTTGAGTTGTAAGTGTCCTTCAGATATTCTGGAAAGTATACTTTATCAGATATTAGATTTTCAAATATTTTCTCCCATTCTGTGATCATATTTTCACTTTCTTGATAGGGTTTTTGAACACACAAAACATTTTCATTTTGATGAAGTGAAAGTTGTTTGTTCCTTTAGTAGCTTGTACTTTATGGGTCATATATAAGAAACTGTTGCCTAATTCAAGGTCATGAAGATATACACCTATGTTTTCTCCTAAGAATTTTTACAGCTGTAGATCTTACATTTAAGTCTTTGATCCATTTTAAGTAATATTTGTATATGGTGTTTGGTAAGGGTGAAAATTCTTCTTCTTTTTTTTTTTTTTTTGCTTGTAGATATACAAGTGCCCCAGAACAATTTGTTGAAAAGACTTTTTTTCTAAATTAAAAACATTTTGGCACCCAGTTAAAAATCAATTAACTATAAATGTCATGGTTTAT
>JAPYXV010004364.1:0-11445 GCA_028533065.1 Trachops cirrhosus
TTCTGTGAGTATCCTGATCACCAGTGCTTTGAACTGTGCATCTGATAGGTTGGCTATCTCTTGTTTGCTTAAAAGGATGGGTTCTGGGGCTTTCAATTCTTCTGTTTGAGCCATCTTTTTGCTGTTTTTTTTTTGTTTTGTTTTGCTTTTTGTTTTTTGGTCTTGTCGAACTCCTGTAGTGAGGGGCGGGGCCTTAGGAGTCCACCAGGGTGGGGCACCCCAGTTGCTGGGTTGTGATGTTGTATGTGGGGGTGGGGTCCAAGAAGGAACAATGGCACTTGCTCTGCTCTCTGTAGGACCCCAGACCCCTCCGCCGCTTTCCACAAGGTAACTGGGCCCCTCTGGCATCAATTCTGGTATGGGTGGGCCTGCGCACGCCACAGGACCTTCCTTTTCAGTCAATGCCACAAAGCTCCACTTCCCGGTGCTGGGACCCTGAGTTGGGCAGAGTGCCCTGCTTCACAATGGCTGCCTCGCTGAGTCTGCCGGTCACCACCCCCTGGCCAGGGCCCACCAGCCACCACCACCTGTGCGCCTAGGGTCTGCCTGCTGTGGACTTGCGCGGCACCCCAGTTACTCAGCCCCGGTTGCTCAGCTCTCCGCTCTGAGTCCCTCATCTGGCCTGACTCCACCCCTCCTACTGCTCTGGATGAACGTGTCTATTTTTAAATCCTTGGGTGTCCGACTTCCATACACTTCAATTTTCTGTCAGTTCTGGTTGTTATTTTGTTTCTATATTGTTGTTGTCCCTATCTAGGTTGTGCAAGGAGGCACAGTGCCTCTACCTATGCCTCCATCTTGGCCAGAAGTCCTTCCTATCCCCATTTAACTGTTTTTGCAACTATGTCAAAAATTAAATTGACCAGGGACATCCAAGATTGCAGAGGAGTAGTAGAAGCTACAGTACTCTCCTTCCAGGACCAAATTGGAATTACAACAAAAGTGTAGAGAAAGCATCTTGAATAACCAAGTGAACACCATCTGGAAAGAAGCCTTATAACCATGGACAAACAGAAGAAACACTGGTAGAGAGAGTGGAGGAGGTGTAAGAGGGCTAACTGGGCTCCCAGAGGTGTGGCAGCTGAAGTTCTGGAGGGATATTTCAGCAGCTGGTGGGGGGGGGTTCACCCTGAGAAGTGTGTGGTCTAAACCCTTAGCTGGACTCCCCAGCCTACAGCACCAGAAACCAGATATCATACAGTTGTGAAAGACAGCAGGGATTCCTGTTTGCTAGGGAGAGATTACTGGAGATGACTGCAGCCTCTTAAAGGGCCAATGAACAAAATTTTATTTGCAGCCACTTACCGTGGGCTCCAGCAGAAGTCAGAGTGAACTAGAGATGTGTGAGGAGAGTCTGGGGCTGGTGGCTCTGGGGAGAGAACTGAAGGAATAGCCACCAGGATTCCTCTGCTGAGATATTCCCCATTCTGCAGAGGCCATCTTTCTGAGGCAGAGCACTCCTCTCCAAGTGGCATTAGCCTGAGATGAAGCAATAGCCATGCCTGCAGGAATTGCTCTGCCCCATCCTGTGGAGCTTAAGACAGTTTTGCTGAGTACAGCTTGAGGCTATATACTGATTAAATTTAAGAACTAAAACAAATATCTGGGAGCTCTGAGACTTTAGCTGACTCTTCTCTGGGCCCAGTAGTGGTAAAAGCTGGCCATGGTGCACAGCCTGGTTCTTTCTGCACACAAACAGGCCCAACAGAGGGAGCCACATGCTATGGATCACTGATATCTCCAAACACATTGCTTAGGGACAGTCACAAGTAGCATCTGACAAAGACCTGCACCAGAGTCTTTGCAGATCTACCCAATACATGGAAAAAAATACAAAGAAGCAAGCCAAAATGGGAAGACAAAGAAACAGACTCCAAACAAAAGAACAAGAGAATTCTCCAGAAGAAGAGTTAGATGAAATGGTGGCAAGCAATTTATCAGATAGAGAGTTTGGAGTAATGATTATAAGGATATTCAACAGCATGAAAAAAGACAGAAACCATAAAAAAGACCAGTCAGAAATAAAGACTGCAATATCTGAAATAAATAATATGCTGGAAGGTATGAACAGTTGGTTAGATGAAGCAGAGGATAGAATCAGTGATTTGGAAGACAAGGTAGAAAAAAACATGAGGTAGAGCAGCAAAAAGAAAAAAAAATTAAAAACGAGAGCTTAAGGAACATCTTGGACAACAAGAAGCATAACGACATCTACATGATGGGAATACCAGAAGGAGAAGAGAGCAAGCAAGGGATTGAAAACCTATTTGAGGAAATAATGACCAAAAACTTCCCTAATCTGGTGAAGGAAAAAGACACACAAGTCCAGGAAGTGCAGAGTACCCCAAACAAGGGGGACCCAAAGAGGTATACACCAGGGCACTTCATAATTGAAATGACAAGGCTTAAAGACAAGGAGAAAATCTTAAATGCCACAAGAGAAAAGCAGGTAGTTACCATCAAGGGAGCACCAATTAGACTGTCATCTGATTTCTCAACAGAAACATTTCAGGCCAGAAGTGGGTAGTGTGAAATAGTCAAGGTGGTGAAAAGCAAGGACATACAACCAAGGTTACTTTACCCAGCAAGGCTATCATTTAAAATCAAAGGAGAAATAAGGAGCTTTTCAGACAAGAAAAAGCTGAAGAAGTTTGTTAACACCAAACCAGTACTGCAACAAATGTTAAAGGGATTGCTTTAAGATAAAGAAGAAAAAGAGAAAGAAAAAAATAACAGAGGAAAATAGTCTGACAATAAAATGGCACTACATATGTATCTATCAGTAATCACCTTAAATGTAAATGGCTTCAATGCTCCAACCAAAAGACATAGTGTAGCTGAATGGATAAGAGAACAAGACCCGTATATATGCTGCCTTCAAGAGACACATCTCAGATTGAAAGATACACGCAGACTAAAAGGAAAGAGATAGAAAAAGATATTTCATGCAAATGGAAAGGGAATGAAAGCTAGGGTAGCAATACATATATCTGACAAAATGGACTTTAAAACAAATGCTATAGTAAGAGACAAAGAAGGACACTATAAAGTGATAAAGGGAACAATCCAGCAAGAGGATATAACCCTAGTAAACATTTATACACCCAACATAGGAGCACCTAAATATGTGAAGCAAATCTTGATGGACATAAAGGGAGAGATTGACAGAAATAGAGTCATAGTCTGGGCTTTTAACACCCCATTGACTTCAATGGATAGATTTTCCATACAAAAAATCAGCAAGGAGACAGTGGTCTTAAACAACACATTAGATCAAATGGATTTAATTGATATCTTCAGAGCATTTCATCCCAAAGCATCAGAATATACATACTTTTCAAGTGCACAGGGAATGTTTTCTAGGATAGAGCACATATTAGGACACAAAACAAGTCTTAATAAATTTAAGAAGATTGAAATCATGTCAAGCATCTTCTTTGACCACAGTACTATGAAACTAGAAATCAATCACAAGAAGAACACTGAAAAACATGCATAGACATGGAGGCTAAAAAACATGTTATTAATCAATGAATGGGTTAACAACAAGATCAAGGAAGAAATCAAAAGATAACTTGAAACAAGTGAAAATGAGGACACATCAAGTCAAAATTTGTGGGACACTGGGAATGCAATCCTAAGGACATTCATAGCATTACAAGCCTATCTCAAAAACAAGAAAAAGCTCAAATAAACAATCTAAATTTACACTTACAGGAATTTGAAAAAGAACAACAAACTGCAAAGTGAATAGAAGAAAGAAAATAATAAAGAGAAGAAATAAACAAAAAAAACCTAAAAAATTAATAAATCCAAGCACTGATTATTTAAGAAGATAAACAAGATTGACAAACCCTTAACCAGACTTATCAAAAGAAAATGAGAGAAGGAGAGACAGAGGACCCAAATAAATAAACTCAGAAATGAAAGAGGAGAAACAACAATAGACACCAAAGAAATACAAAGGATCATAAGAAAATATTATGAACAACTATATGCCAACAAATTGGACAACCTGGAAGAAATGGATAAATTCCTAGGAATATACAATCTTCCAAAACCAAATCAGGAAGAATCAGAGGATCTGAATAGATAGATTATACCTAGTGAAATTGAAGCAGTAATCAAAAAACTCCCAACAACACCCCCTGACCCCTGGGACTAGATGGCTTCATAGGTGAATTTAAGCAAACATTCTGAGAACTAACACCTCTCCTTCTCAAATTATTTCATAAAATTCAAGAGGAGGGAAGTCTTCCAAACTCATTTTATGAGGCCAGCATTATCCTAATTCCAAGAACAAAGACACTACAAAGAAAGAAAATTATAGGCCAATATTCCTGATGAACATAGATGCTAAAATCCTCAACAAAATATTAGCAAACCAAATACAGCAATACATCAAAAAGATCATACATCATGATCAACTGGGATTTATTCCAGGAATACAAGGTTGGTACAACATTTACACATCAATAAATGTGATACATCACATAAACAAAATGAAGGATAAGAATCACATGATCATATAAATAGAAGCAGAAAAAGCATTTGATAAAATCCAGCACTGTTATATGACAAAAACACTTAGCAAAGTGTGAATAGAGGGAACATACATAAACATATTAAAGACCATAGATGATAGACCCACTGCCAGCATCATACTCAACAGGCAAAAACTACAAGCATTCCCCTTATGATGTGGAACAAGACAGGGATGGCCACTTTCACCTTTCTTTTCAACACAGTACTGGAAGTCCTAGCCAGTCCTAATCAGACAAGAAGAAGAAATAAAAGTTATTCAAATTGGAAAGGAAGAAGTAAAACTACTCTTATTTGCAGTTGACATGATAATGTACAGAGACAACCCCAAAGATTCCACCAAGAAGCTACTAGAACTGATAAATGAGTTCAGCAGTATAGCAGGATACAAAATTAATATCCAGAAATCGGTTGCGTTTTATATTATGAAAACAAACTAACAGAAAAGGAAATTAAGAAAACAATCCTGTTCACAACTACTACAAAAAGAATAAAATACCTAGGAATAAACCTAACCAAGATGTAAAATACCTGTACTCAGAAAAGTATAAGACACTGAAGAAAGAAATTAAAGAAGATACAAACAAGTGGAAGCACATACCATGTTCATGAATAGGAAGAATTAACATTATTAATATGTCCATACTTCCCAAAGCAATCTATGCATGCTGTGCAATTCCTATCAAGATTTCAATGATGTATTTCACAGAACTAGAACAAATATCTCAAAAATTTACATGGAACCACAAAAGGCCCTGCAGAGCAACAGCAATTCTGGGAAAGAAGAACAAAGTTGGAGGAATCATGCTACCGGATATCAAACTATATTATAAGGCCATGGTAATCAAAACAGCATGGTACTGGCATAAAAACAGACACCAAGATCAATGGAACAGTGTAGAGAACCCATAAATAAACCCACACCTTTTATAGTCAATCAATATTTGACAGAGGAAGCAAGCACATACAATGAGCTAAAGACAGTTTATTCAACAAACAGTGTTGGAAAAATTGGACAGATATGTGCAGAAAAATGAAAATAGACCACCTTCTTACAACACACACATGAATAAATTCAAAATGGATTAAAGACTTAAATGTGAGACTTGACACCATAAAAATCATAGAAAAAGAAAGGCATCAAAATTTCAGACATTGCGTGTAGTAATACTTTATGGGATATATCTCCCCAGGCAAAGGAAACAAAAGAGAAAAATAAATAAATGTGATTACATAAAACTAAAAAGTTTTTGTACAGCAAAGGAAACCATCAACAAAATAAAAAGACAACCCACAGAATGGGAGAACATATTCACTAAGTCATCTGCTAAGGGATTAATATCCAAAATTAATAAAGAACTTACAAAACTCAATCTCAAAAAACCAAATAACCCAATTAAAAAATGGGCAAAGGACCTGAATAGACACTTCTCTAAAGAGGACATATAGATGGTCAATAGACAAATGAAAAGATGTTCAACATCACTAATCATCAGAGAAATGCAAATTTAAACCAATGTTGGGAACTGCCCTGCCTGGTTTCAGGAGCTGTAACGCCCCCATGGCTAAGGCTGAGTGAGTGACCTTGGGACCATAAGACACTAAGGAGACAAAGCTTATCTCCATGGCAGGGGCGCTGCCTCTGCTCCTTTTACTTCACCCTGCCTGGCCCCCAATGCATGATCAGTTAGCCAATGATGGGTAAGATTCTTCATGGGAGGGATGACCTAAGACAGGCATGATCATGGGGTCCCCCAGGGACTTGGGAGCTACAGAAAAAGGGGATGATGGACCCTCACCCCTTGGCTTTGACATAGCCTGAGTCCTCATTCTGTCTGCAAGAAGTGTACTAATCTTTTTGCTGCCTTACTTCCCCTGCCTGACTTAAGCCTGAAACAATGACTTAAACCTGAAACAATGCTGGAGGTGGGTGCCACCCTGTGCTGGAAAGGGCAGGTTCCCTAGGGCAATCAGGCCTAAGAAAGAATGCATAAAATCCTATGAAACCTACTTTGCTAATACTCTCAATTTACATGATAAGGGTCCAAGCAGGAAGTGAGTTTGTTCCTCAAAGTTTTATGGCCCTTTAGCTATCTGACCCTGACTCAAAATAGGCCCTCAGAGTTCTTTGACTGTTATCTATTGTTTAATCATTTCTGCCTGACAATGATTGATGAGCTTTACATATACATCTGTATTCCTATGCAAATTGAATCCAATAAAAGCCTGTCAAGGTAAGAGTCAGGGCTCTCTCCCCTTGAGAGAGAAGCTGTGCTGTCCTTTTTCCTCTACAGGACTCGGTAGTCCATGTGAATTTGTCTCGCATCTCATCCATAATGCCTCCAACACTGCAGGCCACTGTCCAAGTCAAACCACAATGAGATATCATCTCATACCTGTCAGAATGTCTATCATCAATAAATCAACAAACAACAAGTGCTGGCATGGATGTGGAGAAATGGGAACCTGTTTGCACTGTTGGTAAGAATGCGGATTGGTGCCGCCACTGTGGAAAGAAGTATGGAGATACCTCAAAAAATTAAAAATGGAGTTGCATTTTACAGTGATCCCACTTCTGGGAATATATCTGAAGAAACCCAAAACTCTAATTTGTAGGAGGCCATTCTGCATGGCGTGGGCCCAGCTCCCATTTGGAGATGCACAGAATTCATGCCCACGGGTAGGTTCTCCTGTGGGGAATCAGGCCTGCAATGTCCCTAGGCCACTCTGAGTCTTGCTTTTTGCTAAAACTCCCTACCCTGAATTGAGGACATTTACTGCAAAGTAACTTCCTAAAATCCATGCTAAACCTCCCAAGGATGAGTATAACCAGTTCAACCACTTTTGCCTTTTCATTTGCAAATATCCCTCTTCTGTGATGTGATTAGTGGCACTGGCTCCTTTGTTTTCTGTAAAAGGTAACCACCTAAAGTGAACCTGTGCATAGTAAATGAGGACCATCATGTGATGTGCCAAGAAACCCAATAAAGACCATTCACAGCAAGGGCCAAGGGTTTTGCTTCCCTTGAGAGAAAAGCCATGCTGTCCCTTTTCCTCCACTGGACTCAGTAGTCCATGTGAATGTCTCATTTCATCCATAATGACGCGGACACTGTGGGCTGGTGTCTGCATCACTAATTCAAAAGAACATAAGCACTCCTGTGTTCACTGAAGTGTTATTTACACTTGCCAAGATATGGAAGCAGCCCTAGTGTCCATCAATAGATGAGTGGATAAAACAACTATGGGACATTTACACAATGGAATACTACTCAGCCATAGAAAAGAAAATTTTACCCTTTGTGACAATATGGATAGACCTGGAGAACATTATGCTAAGTGAAATAAGCCAGTCAGAAAAAGACAAATACTATATGATTTCACTCCTATGTGGACTCTAATGAACAAAATGAACTAACAAGCAAAACAGAGACAGACTCATAGATGGAGAGCAGGATGACAGCTGGGGTGTGGGGATGTTAGTGGGCAGAGGGATTGGGCAAAATGGAAAAGGACTCATTGACATTAACAACAGTGTGATGATTTCTGGGGGAGGGAGGGATAAGAGGACTAAATGCTAATGAAAAAATACAATAAAGACTAAATAAAAAATAATTGGATAAGAGTGAGTCTATTTTTGCCTCTCTAGCCCACTCCATCAACCTATTTTCCATTCTATGTTGGTAACACATTGTGTTGATTGCTATAGCTTTATAGTACCTCTTGAAGTCAGATAGTGCAAGTCTCCAACTTTTTCTTTTTTAAGATCATTTTGGCTATGCCTATACATATGCCTATACATTTTAGCTTTGGTTTGGATTATGTTGAATCTATAGATTAATTTGGAGAGAACTGATGTCTTAACAATATGGTTATTTTTCCCAGAAAAAAATTGGTATGTCTGGGCTTAGATGTAATAGATCGCTAAGCTTTGATTTTTTCCTCTATGTCATTTCTTGAATCCATCACTTGTACTTCACTTTCCCAGTTTCTCCCTTAACTCAGACTGTGACCATCTGTTAGCCAAGTGTGACCTCTGTACTCCCAAACTATCCTATATACACTTTTATTCATAGCACTTCTTACATTTCTATGAGTCACTTAATTCTATTAATCACTTATAATAATAGTAATAATATCTAATATTTAGTGATTACTTATTATGTGCAAGATGTTTTTCTAAGCCTTTGCATTCATCAACTCATTTTATCCACAGAAACCTTTCTATGGGATGATTTTTTTTACTATTCCTATTCAACAGATGAAGAAACAGAGGTGACAACTAACTTGCCTAGAGTTGCACACCTAGTATGTGGTGGAGCCAGGCTTGTGTCTCTGTCACATCCACTCAGCTTAGAACTGGGACAGATACAGTGTCCCAAGTCTGAGCCAAAGGCTTGGTAGAGAGTCAATGTTTACTGAATTAAACTGGGTCACTAGTATAGTTTTCTAACTGGTCTCCCTGAGATCATTTGTTCATTTCAATTCAGTTTTATTCATTTCAATCAATACCTAACACTGGAGAGAATGCTATTTTTAAAATACAAATCTGATCACACCACATCCCTACCTAAAGTCTTCCAATAATTTCCAGTTACCCAGAAAGCAAAGCCCAAATTCCTTAACATGGCATGTTTCCTTCCCCCAGTAAATGTGAGTAAGAAAGTTGTCCCAAACCTGAGTTGGAGCAGAACTTTGTGGTCCGATATGACTAGCTGCTTTGTCTGGGAAATAATTAGCACTCTTGATAGAATTCTTCTTCTTCCCCTCTCCTCCTCCTCCCTTTATTTTTCAGTCTAACAGAACTATCTAACCATTTTACTCCCTATAAAATGTCTCTGACAAAATAGAACCTTTGAAATGGACTTTTGAGAAAGCTTCTTCCTTTGAAACAAGTTGAAAATAAAACTCTGACATATGCTTATAATCAATCTGAGAGTTTCTTTAACAGATATGTTTATCAAAGGAATGAATGCTTGATTGTATGAAAGAGGGAGGTCTGAATATTACTAGACCTGAAATTAAATGTATTTTAAGTACTCTAAATTCAAACTGTCATGAGGATGTGACACTTTGACTTCTACCCAAAAAATATTTTCCTAGGTTTTATGAATACATTTACATGAAATAATACAGTAAAATACATAATAAAATTTAGAGAAAGGCCATGATGGTCTAACAATTATATCTAGATTCTCATAATCATTCCTGCATAAAACTGAACAACTACACCTGTTGATAGAAGCCCTGAAGACCCAAAGTTATGTCTACTCACATCTGTGTCAACAGCTGATCTCGTTCTGAACTGCCTGCTTGGTATTCACTGGAGGTTCATTTGTCCATATTTCTACTACTCTTGCTAATAAAGCTGTTTACAATTCCAAAATACGATATAATTTTTAAAAGCCCCATGGTTATACTACTATTGTCACCTACATTAACATGAAATTGAAATCTAGAAATTAATTTTCTCTTTAGTTCAGAGTCCTTCCATTTCTAGTATTGTGGCCTTCTAGGTTTTAAATACATTTTAAGGAAGGGAGTGGGGTCTGTTTTGTTTTAATGTAGAGAAAGCGAATGACTATAAAGCAGAAATGAAAAACACTACCCACCAATTCATCCTTCCTGGTTAAGATACTTCCCTGCTCCCCTTCCTAACGTGATTTGGATGCCTGTTGGAGAACACTTGACTTATGGTTTGGCAGCATTTAATTATTTGTAGCTATTGTTCACAACTCCTCTCAATAGGAGGTTAAGTATCCTCCTGTAATGATCTGGTTTGTAAATTTTTTTTTAAAGATTTTATTTTATTTTTAGAGAGGGGAAGGGAGGGAGAAGGAGATAGAGAGAAACATCAATGTGTGGTTGCATTTCATGTGGTCCCCACTGGGGACCTGGCCTGCAACCCAGGCATGTGCCCTGATCAGGAATTGAACCTGAGATGCTTTGGTTCGCAGCCCATGCTCAATCCACTGAGCTACGCCAGCCAGGGCTGGTTTGTAAATTTTTCAAACACTTACCTATCTGTACACCTTTTCTTAAAAAAAGATTTTATTTATTTATTTTTAGAGAGAGGGGAAATGAGGGAGAAAGAAAGGGAGAGAAATATTGATGTTCAAGAGATGCATCAATTGATTGCCTCTCAAATTACCCTAACTGGGGACCTGGCCCTTAACCCAGGCATGTGCCCTGACTGCTAATTGAACCGGCTACCTTGCAGTTTGCAGGCTGGCATTCAATCCACTGAGATACTCTCAGCAGGTTAAAAGGTGTTTGTACACCTTTTGTTGATACCTCTGGTAAACTTCAGACCATTTTTAACTTGTTAGTAATTTCATAAGGGAGAGAGAAGTAGGCATAAAAGAACTAGCACTGGAAATGAAGTTTTTGTTAATTGCTCTGCTTGTTCAGAGTGAGAAGGGATAGCAGGGAAAAGATGGGGAGAAGAGATTCCTTAAGAGTTGTATGGTCCTCTTGGATGAAGGTCTCATACTCCATTGCTTAATATCAGTCTCTCCCTTTTTTTTTTCTTTAATTTTTTTTTATTTTTAGTTTATACAGTACAGTTTCTATCCTTTATTCCCATTCCAGCCCACCCACCCATCCCTCCCCTCCACCCTCCCATTTCCAACCCCCCAAGTTTTGTCCATGTATCCTCTATATTTGTTCCTGTAAACCCTTCCCTTCTCCCCTGAAATTCCCTCCCCTCTTCCCTCTGGGCACTGACAACCTGTCCTCTATTTCAGTGTCTTTTGTTATATTTTACTTGTTTCTTTGTTTGATTGTTTAGGTTCCTGTTAAAGGCGAGATCATATGGTATTTGTCTTTCAATGCCTGGCTTATTTCACTTAGCATAATGCTTTCCAGCTCCATCCATGCTGTTGCAAAGGGTAGGAGCTCCTT
>JAPYXV010004365.1:0-11442 GCA_028533065.1 Trachops cirrhosus
GGAGTATGTTCAACATTAGTTGTTAGGAGAATACAAAATTAAAACCACAATGACATATGACAACACACACACCAAAATGACTATAATTAAAAGACATACAATACTAAGTGTTGACAAAGATGTGAGTAAACTGGAACCTCATACATGCTAATGGGAATGTAAAAAACACTACCTCTTTGGCAAACAGTTTTGCATTTTCTGAAAAACTTAACCATAAACTTATATAAAGAACAAATCCATCCCTAGAAATCTACCCAAAAGAAATGAAAACTTACATCCACACAAAGAGTTCCAGTGAGTATTCATAGGAGCCCTTTGATCATAGTCAAAAGCTGGAAAGAATTCAAATGTCTATGAACTGGTCAATGAATAAACAAAATGTGGTATATTCATAAAATAAAATACTATAGCAGGAAAATGGGGTCAAGTACTGATCCCACAGGGATTGACTTGAAATAGACTTTTGAGAATTTATGGAGAATGATGGAAATGTTCTAAAACTAGATGATCACTATGGTTGCAAAACTTAGTGGCTCTAGACCTCTTTCAATTCTACAAATCCTTGATTCCATTATACTTTATAGCCTTCCATAGATAAAATAATAAATATTTGAAATTTGGAATGCTTGATACTGATTTTTAAGCCATATTTTTGTCTGAAATTTTGAGACATAATTTATTGTCAGCTTTCTGAATTTTATGATCAGATTGACTCACGTAGAATTTCTGGTCAAGATGATGACATAAGTCCAATACTCACAATTACAACTAAACTACAGAACAACCATCATTCAGAATCCCCTGAAATCTAGCTGAATGGAAACCCTACAATTAAGGATTGTAGGCACATAGGAAAGAAGGCACATAGAGACTGGTAGGAGGGGTGGAGACACAGGAAAGCCAGGAGGGATACCTTGGTTGCAAAGGTCCCCCTTGAGTAGCAAGGGTCCCAGTTCCACACAAAGCACCCTGGCCCAGGGTTGCAGTGCCAGAAAGAAAATTCCCCATAACTTCTCACTATAAAAACTAATTGAGATTGAGCCTGAGATAGACAGAGGGTTTCTGGAGTCCCGGGCAGTTCCTCTTAAAGCAGGGGTCTCCAACCCCCAACGTGGACCAGTATCGGTTCATGGCCTGTTAGGAACCAGACAACACAGAAAGAGGAAAGCAGAGGGTGAGCAAGCAAAGTTTCACTGGCATTACCACCTGAGCTCTGCCTCCTGTCTCCCCCACCCCTCCGCTGGTCCACAGAAAACTTGTCTTCCAAGAAACTGGTCCTCAAGGGTCCACATCCAACACTCAGTCTTAGACTACTCCCTCTGAGTTCTAGCACTGAGACAGTGGCTTGAAAGGCACCAGGGACATACAGGAAGGTCCCATAAGACTATCTCCCATAAGACTATCAGCTGACTTCTCAACAGAAACTTTGCAGGCTAGAGGCATTGGCAAGAAATACCCAAAGTGATGAAAAGCAAGGACCTACAACCAAGTTTACACAGAAAAGCTACCATTCAAAACTGACAGATAAATAACTTCCTGGAAAAGAAAAAGCTAAAGAAGTTCACCACCACCAAACCAGTACTACATGAAATGTTAAAGAGTCTTCTTTAAGAAGAAAAAAATTAAAAATATGAACAATAAAATGGCAATAGATATCAATCAACAAGTGAATCTGTTAAACAAAACAAAGGAACAAGCAGAACAGGAGACTCATAGATACAGAGAACATTTTGACAGCTGCCAAGTGGGAAGGGAGTTGGGGGGATGGGTGAAAAAGGTAAAGGAATTAAGAAGTACAAATTGGTTGTTACATAACAGTCATGGGGATGTAAAGTACAGCTTAGGGAATATAGTCAATAATATTCTAATAACTAGGTATGGTGTCAGATGGGTATGAGATTTATCAGGATGATCACTTAATAATTTATATAATGTCTAATCACTGAAATGTACCCCTGAAATCAATATAATAATGTATGTCAGCTGTAATTGAAAAATAAAAAATGATTTAAACTCTGAAAAACAAACAAAAAAATTGACTCTTGTAATGGAAAAATTGATCAAAAAATTACTGGGAAACCAATGATCAAGAGTTTCATTAAAGAAAGGATCTTGAACTCAAAAGCTTTTAGGGGTCAAGTATGTATTATAAATTATTGTTATGAGCAGATCATTTTCTCTTTCACTTTTAAAACACACCATTGTCTTGAATAATCTTTTTTGCTTTAATTTGAATAAGAGACATGATATCCTACCTAAGCCAATGCTAGTTGGTGTCAGATAAATCCCAACAGTTCACTGCATGTGTTTGAACTCCCAGGGTGCCTTTCTTTCACATGGAAATCTGTCATCCAGGCTACTTCTATCCTGTGGTTCAGAAGATACAGGATATTACAATTCAGACTTCAAAAGAAAGAAAAGAAAGTAAAGAGACTCTACTTCTTTTTTTTTTCTTAAAAATCATCTCAAGAAAGAAAACCATTTACTCCTGCTCTCATTCCATTGGTGAGAATTTTTCACATAACCTGGTTAAAAAAGAAGCTGTGAAATGTAGTACCTGGGTAAGAAGCCATGTTTCCATGGCAACTCTACTGTATGAAAGAGAGAGTATAAACAATTATTGGACAGCTATCTGTCTTTGTTGTGTATTGATACAATTTTTTCTCCACTATGAGAGTATCAGTTTTGCAAGAGTGTTGATAAATAACTACTGAAAGTAGGCTCAGTGAAGTGTCTTGGACTGCGGCACCCTGGAGAACATATACAGCTGCCACTCCACCCCTTAAGGGGATGGCTGTTTCAGTGGTCCAGGTGATTGCCTTTAGTGTCTGGCACATAGTTGGCTCTCAGAAAATATTTGTAGACTATATGAGCAAATATAGAATACAAGTGTCCTATATTAGCAGACTATTCAAATGGTTTCAAGAGAGAACAAAACTTTTAATTTTTGTGAAAAATCTACTGAATTTTAAGTTTTTGGCCTTTTAAAAAAAACCTTGCTTACTAGATACACAAAACACTTTTATGACAAATTTGGACTGTGGGCAACTACTTCGCATTTGCAGGCTCTGAAAAACAGTTACCACTGAGCTTTTCAAAAGTGCTCCAAACATTTTTAAACTATTTGCTTCATTTGAGTGATAACGTTCTATTAAAATATTAATGATAATACTGGTTCATTTAAAAACATTTTCCTAAGAATATTCAATCCTCCTCATGGTTTGAAGAGTTTAGAATACTGTCTGCTAGACATAAATACTTGCTTAGGTATAATTTTAGATTCTGATGAGGATGAAAAATAGAATAGAAAACCAGAAAATATTGCTTCCCAGTTTAATTTTATGCTTGATTGGAAATGATGGAGGTATTGGAAAGATAGGGAAAACCAAATGAAATGGAAACGGGGTCTGCAAAGTGTCCTCAGGCGCTTTGACTTTGGCAGGGTTCCCTGAGTTCAGTTCACCAGCTCTTGCTTGTTTGTTTTACCAATGGGGAAGATTTCTGGTTTATCTCTGAACATTTTTCACAAGTTAAATATGACATTTTCTTTCTCGTCTAATGCTGTCTCATCATATTGTTTCTGAACCAGTGATATCCCTAAGGCTTTTTCCAAAAATGGAAGCTGTGAAACTAATTATCTTCACATAAGTTCTGTAAGTTCCTTCTTACTTTTTCATCAAGATGGTTGGCCATGCCCAGTGCACTGAATTTAGTACTAATTCTTCCCTCACTGAACATTCAAGTTTTACCAAATTGGTCTAAACATACAGTTTAGCTACTCTAAAAAGCTTAACTCAGGTCTTGCCTTTTACAGAGCAAAGGTCAGGCTGGAACTTTCAATCAGAAGTAAAAAAAAAAAAAAAAAAAAAACAGCAAGAAAAACCAGTTTCTTAAAGCAGGGGGAAAATGTACTATATCATCTTGTTCTGGACATCTCCAGCTAGTTCTGCTAAATTACCTACCTGCCTTTGCATTCTCCTAAATGCTTAAGTGTACCTGGACATCCAAGCAAGGTGTTAGTAGGTTCTGATAAGGGATTTATTACTGTTCAACCTTCATTCAACAAATGAGTATCTGCTGTTGTGCCAAGCACTGTTCTCCGTGAGTGAGCAAAACCCTACACCTAACAGACACAACCCCTGCCTGCACAATGGAGTTTACATGGCTAGTGGAGCTGACAGACACAGGCAGGTATAACACAGCCTGATAGAACTGTAGTAAGAATGTGACAGCCCCTAAGAGTGCCTAGAACCACTATAGGAGTCCCACAGCCAAATGACTCTCCTTCTAACTGGGAGGCCAGAGAACCTCTGCATGAGGAGCATGGGAGCAGAGACTGTGGCAGCTGCAACAAGCTTCCAGCTCTACCACCAAGACTTGAAACTTCTAATAGAGGAATGCCTAGTCTAGTCTAAGCCACTCATTTTAGAGAGAGGGAAATCAGAACAGTTTCTAATGTTGACTAACATACCTACTCTTTTTGTCACTGTTCACATCTTTCGTCAGTCCCCTGAACTCCCCAGCTAGAAATAATCATCCCCTCCTTTGGGTTCCCATGAAATTTTGTTGATACCTCTGTGGTGAAATTTGCCTTATTTTACCAAATCTAAGGTATCAGCTATTAAAACAGTACTGATTTCAGAGCTATTAAATTCAAGGTGGGGGGATATGCATTTTAGAATAGGCAAAATGAGATATTACTTTATGACTTGTTTTTGAGCTGTATACAACCTTATCTCCCCCAATAGATTTCAAATCCTCAAGGGCAGGCTATATCTAATCATTTTTTATAGGCTAATGCAAAAGTTCAACATCTTGTACTTTGGAGAAACAGAAAGCATATTTAAAAAATAAAAATTAAAAAAAAAACAGGTTTATCACGTGGACCCTATAGGAGCCAAGTTGCCCAATTTTCAATATAGTGTTCATTATACCAAATAATAACATATCATCAATCCTTATTATGAGGAAGTCAATAAGAAATTTAATATAAAACAATGATCATAACATTTATAATCATAACAAATGTTGAGAAAGGGAAAGGGACTAAAAAGTATAAATTGGTTGTCACAGAATAGTCATGGGGGTGTAAAGTCACAAGATTTATTGGGACAATCATTTAATAGATTGTATAATGCCTAATCACTGGGATGTACCCCTGAAACTAATATAATATTACATGTCAACTGTAGTTGAAAAATAAAAATGATTTAAATTTAAAAAGTACACATAATACTTATAAGGCACTACTGATATGCCAGATATTGTTGTAAGTGCAACACTTATCTTTTAATACTCATAATAGCCTGATATCCTGAATATTTTTTATGCTCCTCAGCCCACCCTCCTGCTCTGGTCAGTGTATGAACCTGGTCTGGTGGAGCCCTCTGGATCTTCCCTCAACCATACTACGCGTCTCTTGCTTTGACCAGATCTCTGTGCCTCTACTGAATGGGGTGCCTAGGACATCTCCCTCAGCCACAGTGGTGCTGCACAAACTTGAAAGGGCCATTAAAATGTAACAAGGTGGTTACATCCCCTGTGGCAACCCCTGACCAATGGTGCTAGGGAGCTAATAGAGGAGCAACCTCTCTTCTCAGGCAGATGATTCTGAGCTAGTTTTTATTGCTTCACAGGAAGGGCCCAGTAGAATCTCAGACCATTTTCCACATCAGGATAGGGGTCAGTCATGACCTCCTGGACCAGCTGAATTTCCTTCCTGTTGTATTCCTTCCACTCCCAGATTGATTCTAGTGATCTAATAAATTCCTAAAATTACTCCCCAAAGTAAACCAGCTATACATATTCCTTCTTCGCAGACTCAGTATTAGGGGGAACTCAAACTAAGATCCCTCTTAAGTAGTTGCACCATGAATAGCCTAGGTTTCAGATGGAGAAAGTGAAGCACCAAGAGGTTAAATCAAATGCCCAACATCCCATGGCCAGTAAGTGGTAGAGCTGGGATTCAAACCCAGGGAATCTGATACCAGAGTCAATACCTTTAACCACTTTACCTTCTCTTTCTTTACAGGAAATGAAACTTGATTTTTAAATAAACAAATCATATAATTTTCTGCATAACTAATCATAATTTGTTATAATATTGCATAATGGGTCCTCTATCAAATACTGTAGAGAATTAATATTTACTTAGCTCCTGCTCTATGCCAGGTACTTATTATGTATTATCTTGTTACTTCTCATACTTTTGAATGGTTACTATTTAAGGCATTCATTGTGCATATGAGAAAGAAGACCTTTCAAAAGTTTAAGTAACATGTCAAAGTCACAGAACTACTGACAGCTGGAGCCAGGATTGCAACCCACTTATTTATTTATTTGATTAACAAATATTTATTGAGCACCTGCTGTGTGTCAGATACTCTTCTGGAAGTAGGGATGCAGTCCAGGCCTCTGCCTTCATGGAGCTGATATTCTGACAGAGGATCTGCACAAACAAATAAATAAGAATATCTATGTAGTGATAAATTGCTTAAAGACAATAAAACAGGGAGGTGACAGAGTGACTAGATCTGTGAGAGAAGCACCCATGTTAAGGGAACATCTAGAAGTGTCTCAACTTTGGCAATAGTTTCATAACTACTGACACTTTGGAACTGATAATTCTTTGTTATGGCACATTATCCTGTACATTGTGGGGTGTTTACCAGCATCACTGGCCTCAACCCACCGGATGTGAGTAGCATGCTCCGAATCCTGGTAGCCAAAACATCTCCAGACATTGTTAAATGCCCTCTCAGAGGCAATAGCCCCTGAGAACTAGTGCCATAGAACAAAGTTGTTCAGGTGGGATCAGACTTGGTATGTTATAAAAGGCAAAATAAGCTCAGATTGAGTAAGGAGAAGAGGGCCAGGAAATGACATTATAAAGGCAGGTGAAGGCCCCACAAGGCAAGGACTTGTAGGCCAGGGTGAAAGAATTCTGATTTTATTTCAGGGTGCCCCTAATATGAATAACTTGGAAATTCTGTGGTTGTTGTTGAATAGTCACTGATTATTTTCCCTCTTCTTATTTTTCAAGAGCTCTTAATCCTCAGGAATGGCCAGTCTCTACCCTGAGTCTCACACTATCCAAGTTTTCTGGGCCATTCACATCTGTCCTGTGCTGCTTTCTCTTACAGGTTCCTGGGGTTTGGCACTTCGGTTGCACATGTGTCTTTTCCAGCCTTGGTGCCTTTTCCCTGTGGCTCTTTGCCTGGAACATAATGTCCTGCCCTTCCTGCTTGGAAATACCCCTAGTCATGCTTCAAGGGGCCAGGTCAAGTATCTGCCTCCCCAGGGTGTCTTTCCCCAACTCCTTTCTGCAGGCAAATACTGTGGTATAAATGCTAGTGCATTATTGTTCTTTACATCTGAATCAAGTTCTTCACTCTTACTGCAACTTCCCCATGGGTGTGACCAAAATCTTGGTCATCGTTGATCTTTCCAGTAACTACCCAGTGAATGACATCCATATAGAAGGTTTGATCCTTGACCAAAATCTATGTTACTGTTTTGATCCTTCTTCCAAACATAAAAATACTACCTAAGGGAGACTCTTGCTATGCTTCTATCATCTTTCAGATTCTTTAACTTCTTCTTTAGTAAATATTGATATGTGCATTTTATCTGAATACACACACACACAACTTTCACTCAAATTTAGCTATTTAGAAAATATACCTTTAGAGTTATAGTTGTTTTAGGTCATTCACTTTTAACTTGATGCTAGGTAGACCTAAATCAAGGAACAAAAGTAATTAATGTGAGGATCACAAGTCAGTGAAAGGGAACAGTGCACCCCAGTTGTGACTGGTAAGTTTAAAACTGCTCTTACCCCACCCTGCAACCATGAGAGCCTGTCCACCCTGCAAGGATTAGGATCTAATCAGAGTAAACAGATCAAAGAGTTTATAAGTCACAGGTCTCACAAAATTTCCTTTCACAAACGCATTGTTTTAATAAATGACTTCAAAGCCAATGTGTTGATTTTATGATGTGTATTCAGACAGTCAAGGAAAAGGCTGAGAAAAGAGAAAGCAGCAATAAAAATCTGCCACTCGATGAGTCAAATTGTAAGCAATGTGCTGCTTTGTAAACTCATCTGAGTGAAAGTGAAATATTGGACTAATAAAAAGCGATGGTTTAAAAGATCAATTTTTGTATCCAAATTTGTTCCAACTCAAAACAAGATTCTTAATTTCTTAGCACTGTGTTTTGCACATAGTAGGAAGCTACTAAATATCTGATAAATGCATGAATATGCTTTAGCAGACACCTGATTTCCTTATATTTAAATATATAATAAATTTAATTATATCTCTTTCACATGATTCATAGAGTTTGAACTTTGGCAAAAACAACAAATCTAGGCAGTGGTTTAAGTAATTCATTCTAGGGGAAAAAATGCAACCAAAGTGTGTGGTAAACTTAGTCTGGCAATGAAATCATTAAAAAGATTTCTCAATTCCATTTTCCTTCATTCTTTTGCTTTAAAGATATCGTGTGAACCAAGAACTCACAGGGAGAAGACAGAGCTGGGTGTGAACCCTTCTTTTAGATTGTCTGCCAGTGGGGATGAAGAGCCAAAAGGAACCCAGAACCTGCTCTGTGTTCTCTTAGCTATCACCCATCAGAGTCACCATCATCACATAGTATTTACTGCAGCTGACAGACTGCCACAGATGTTCATTTTTCAAAATGATTCTGCCATTCCTTTTTCTAGCAATTGACAAATTACATAAGACAAAGGAGTGATTCCACTGGGCCCCCTTATGTATCATCAAACATGAAAGCATACAATTCAAGATTGGCTAGAGTTAAGTCAGAAAATCTCAAAATAATCCCTTAAAATAATAATAGTGAATTGGAAGAACTGGCTTCTTATTTTTTCTTTTCTCTTTGATCTTTTATTTATTTATTTTTAGAGAGAGAGGAAGGGAAGGAGAGAGAGAGAGAAACATCAATGTGTGGTTGCCTCTCAGGTGCTCCCTACCTGGGATGTGGCCTGCAACCCAGGCCTGTGCGGTGACTGGGAGTCGAACCAAGACCCTTCGGATTGCAGGTGCACACTCAACCCACTGAGCTACGTCAGCCAGGGTGGCTTCTTGTTTTTTTAAGAAAACAACAAAAACAAGAGCTTTTCCTTTAAAATCAAAGATAACCAAGATTTAGTAATAGGTTTTAAATTTTGTTTTGTTTTGTTTTTTACTACCTTACCAGTTGTTTGAGTTAATGGGTACATTCTGTCAAATAACAGGATGAATGTGTGTAAAAAAAAAAAAAAAAAGAGCCTACTATCAAAGAACTACAAAAACATTATCCATGTTCAATCTAGGTACTAAAAAAGGCAAATGGACCTCTCTATGCTTTAGGACGCATATAACAATATTTCCCCACAGCCTTAGCTGATGATACTACTTTATTTGTGTTAATAATCCGAATAAGCATATTTTTGCTTAAGTGACTTTTGTCCTTCCTTGTTTACTTTTTTTTATTGTCCCATTCTAATTAGTCCCCGAGACAGCGGCTGAGGGTCATCTCCTAAAAGAACTGCCACATTATGTCCTATCCCATATTTCGTCTAAAACGTGGCCCTTCCCTCTATCAAGCTATGGAGTCTGCTCCTTCTCTTGAAACCCACTGGCCTTTGTGACTGCCTTTGCCAGGGCAGGAGTGATGCTGTGTGGCTCACAGGGCTCGGACAGAGCCGTGCAACTCATTGTTCCCTAGACCACTCATCCAGGCCACTGTCCCATGGGGAAGCCCAGGCAGCCTGCGCAGAGGCTGATCTTAAGAGGAATCCCAGCACGTGGCCCGGCCCGGGAGCCTGGCCACCACGCTCTGGGCCGCCCGGAAACACTGCAAGACAGCGGCAGGTGGAGGCCGAGGCTCCTTCTCAGCTTCCAGCAGGGGAAGTCGCAGGAATACCTGAGGGGCTTCCACAAGCGGAAGAAGGCAGCCACTGAGAAGCTTGCGCAGCTCCTCAGAAGGAGCAGAGGTTGCTCAGGAAGGAGCATTGCCAGGAATATCAAAGAACCTGACAGAGAGAAGACACGGGAGGAGGCCAAGGAGCTGCTCGGCCAGGAGGGCAAAGACAGTTGGTGCAGTTCACCCACCCCAAGCCCATAGTTACCCCTGCTGCCACAGCCCTGGCCAGAACTGGGGTCCCAGATGGGTCTGAGGAGGAGGTGGCATCCGGGGAAAAGCCAGCATCCAGGGAGAACACAATGAGGGCCTTTCCCAGGAGGTCCCTGCTAGCCCAGCCCATCTCCCCTCGCAAGACATAGCTGCGAAAAGCTCAAGAGGAAACATCCTTAACCGCCCAAGACCCCACCAAGAAGCCCTTGAGTGTCACTGGTACCTGGACCAGCAGCGCCAACTGACAGGCGAAGCCTGGCATAGCCAGAAGAGCTCTGAGAATTGGGCCGGTGCCCAGCCTAGACGGTAGAGACCCGCCCCACCTCTGCTTGGCTGTCCCCATAAGGCAGCCTGCACTGAGGTGATGACTCCTTGGCCCAAGGTTGGGATGCCAGCACCCCTCCAGCCTAGAGACTCAGCAGGAGTAGGCCTCTGAGAGCTGGCCTCATCCAGGAAGAACCTCACAGATAAGTTTGTGCCTTCTTCCCAAATGTATGATGTTCATCAGATTTGTGAAACTAAAAAAGAAGAAAGAAAAATAATCACTCTCAACCTCTGTCCTTGCTAAGCTTCAAAGTGATAGCCAACACCAACTTGAAAAAATATGAGTAACCCATCTTAAAAGCAGATCTTTAAGACCCCTTTGAACCATCCCACTGATACCCAGACAGGCCATTCCCACTGAGACCTAGCCAAATTGCAAATTTATGAGGAAAATAAATAATTCTTTTTAGCTTAAACTACATTTTGGGGTGGTTGGTTAGGCAATAAGAGATACATCCTCCCTAGTGTCTGTATAATGTTATGTTTCCACGCTGTCACCAGTGTTCTAAATTCAGGTTCTCGTTATTTTCCTAGAAAAATGCAATAGCTGACTCTTTTCCTTCCCTCAGTCTCTTCTTCCCGGATGATTTTCATTTCTGCTCCCCATCCTCAGTCTTGCTAACTTACATTTTGTTTATATTGCTCCATGGAATACAGGAAGAGTTCAAATTGTGGTCTGAGAACTTTATAACATCTATCAATAGTGGTTCTCAATTCTAGCTGCTTATGAGAATTACCCAAGGAACTTTTTTTAAACCAATGCCTGAATCTCAAATTCTTATTCAATTGTTCCAAGGTACCCATTGCTTCACATTGGTGTTTAAAAGTTCTCCATTTACTCTATAGGGCAGCCAAAGTGATACAGAAAAGAACATACAAGGATGGCTATCATGAAAATAGGGCCACTAATATTTAAGGTATGAATAAAAGATAAAGATAAAAAAGACTGATCCAGAGTTTTCAGAGTAGGAGGAAAAG
>JAPYXV010004366.1:0-11441 GCA_028533065.1 Trachops cirrhosus
GGTCCTGCAGGGTGAGGGAGAGGCCCCTGCACCCCAAGTCCCAGCACTCATGAAACCAGAAAAGACACCAGCATTTGGGCTGCCTGTCACTACCAAACCCAATAAGCAGAGACAGAGATTGAATCTTTATGGGTGCTTTATTCAGATGACCAGCGATTGGAAAAGATGGCAGGTTCATACCCTAACAGACAATCTTACCTTTTCTTTCCAGGCCAGACTTTTTATAACAGGGAATAAATAAGGTGCAGTGAGGAGTTTTGAAATTCAGGGAGAATTAGGTGAAAGAGACTGCAGCATTCTTGTCCTGGGCAGTTAGCTCTTCCCAGGGGTGGGTGGTTGTCTGTCTCTCCCTGGAACACAAAGGCCTGGTTGCCTCCACTTGTCCCCAGGGGGTAATCTTTAGCAGTGCCCCAGGGGGTCAGCTGTTTTCCCAGGAGCCAGAATGGGTCTTATCTGTAGGATCCGAAACAAAGCTTTAACATATGCATTACTTACTAGACCTATAACTATTTACCTTAAACTAAAATCTTCCAACTCTTAAGTCCCCTATCACTCAGACCAGTACCTCCCAGTCATTCTGGCCCAGAACCTCCAGCTGAACAACCTTCTGTTAGGCCCACACAGTCCCTCCCCTTGCAGAGCAGGCCAGGTGGGGAAATAGCAGCAGGTGCCCCCGAGAAGAGAAAAGAGAAGAAACTGGATGAGGTACTCAGGATGGCACTTTTCATGCAGGTGACCAGGGGAAGCCCACTGCCTCCAGGGGAAGGAAGAAGGCCTCAAGCCGGACTGGAGAGTTGAGGTGGGTGGGTAGCCTCTGCTAGTCCCCCAGAAAGGTGGCCAGCTGAGCACAGTGCCTGGTGCCTGGCATGGACCTGCTTCCCTGCTTCCCTGCTTCCTCACCCAGGTACTTGCTGCACCCCTGCAGGGGTGCCCTGGAACTCTGGGGGCATGGCCCCACTCACTGCTCCCTGACCTGCAAACCTACCATGGGATCAAGTTCCCCAAAACTCCAGGCTCCTTCATGGCCCAGGCATCTCCTGAGAGAGGCTTATATTCCCAGCCACCCCACCTGGAGAGGCACCTCAGTGTGCCCCTTTATCCTCTCTCTGCTGCCACCCTTGTCAGCCTCCATCCTGTGGAAGCAGTAAGACAACACTGGCCCATGCTGGGTCCTGGAGAAGCATCTGCAGCAGAAGGCACCGCACAGCCCATGGAGTTGCCAAGGCCCTGAGCATAGAGCCCAGGGTGGCGGGGTCTGCGCCTGGACTGTTCTGTAAGGGGCAGCACTGACCTTGGCCTCCATGCACCTGCAGGCTCCCTGGGTGAGGAGGCTGCTCTGCCTGAAGGCCCAGAAGCCAGCACTGCCCAGTGGGCGCAGGTCCAGGGACAGTTGGCAAACTCAATTTTTAGAAAACTTGAGTGTTGCTTTTAGACTTGTCTTTAAAATCAGTGAATGGTTCCTATAACTAAGAAATAAAATTAAATTGTGAAAGCGTAACCTCTTTAAAATATGTATCTATTTGATGGCATCTTTAAAATACATATCTATTTGGTGGCAGCATTACACAAAGAAATATCATTCCAAGTAACTTTAAAACACAGGAATTTGACTGTAAAACAATCCTGATATGGTGCACCTTAAATACAAAAGAGGGTTGCCTAAACAAGTAAACAACGCTTTTTAGGAATAACATTAGTGGTGCTATTCTGAGACTGTTAACACAGTTATGGTGGGACAATTCAAATGAGTTTGTAGTGTCACAGTTTACCATTCCGTGTTTACTTAGCGTGGGGAAAAGAGATACAAATGTAAAACTGAAAAGGGTCAATAAAGAAACACCCTGTAGTCACAAACTTCAGCTGGAATAATCAGTATAAACAGTGCATTTTATCTTCAAAAAACTCTCTGTAGTTGTGTCAACTAAGTCACCCTACAAAAGTGAGCCACACACTAGCAACTAGTCCTCCACACGACTCACACGCTGTGGTTTCTCAATACCATCCCCATTGAGTGGGACCAGGGCTCCTTAGGGAAATGTCTGATTCCAGGTCAAGATGGGCCTAGAACATCTTGTCATACAAGATTGCGAAGGATTACAAAGATGAGTGAATTTGTGCAAAGGGACTCGGGGGTCAACCTGCATGGGCTCCTGGGTGTAGGTGAGAATCTGAGCATCAGTGGCAGTGATGTCTACAATTGGCTGAAACACAAGTGCATGCATTTATAGTGCTATCTTTAAAGGACAAAAATTAATTTGCCACATTTGGAGGTTACTAGTAAAGTCACACTTTATTTTAAACAGTGTTCAATAACATAGAAGGTTCAAGCATTTACCCTGCCTTTCCAAAATCAACACAGCACTGGAAGCCCAAAGGATAGATGGGAAAGTCCTCCTTATGGGAGTATTCAGCTAACAAGTGATGAAGAAATGACAGACTAGAATGTCACCACTGACTAGTAGCTGTCATCAGCTGCTAACATCATAAAAAGGAAAATAACCAGATATCACGTGCCTCCTGATAGAGCAGCATACTACCACCTATAAAGTGGCCCTGTAAACAGAAAAAAATTAAACCAGAATCCAATCAGGCATCCAGACTCAACTGTCACTTTACAGAAAATTAAACACTGTTCGAGTACGTCAGAGACATATAACTTGCAAAAATCAGTCTCTGTGAAACTTTGCAAGTTTAACAACCTGGTTTCTTTAGCGAACACACAGAGGAGAACTGGAGGGGGAGCCTGTGAGAGACAAGGAGCTTAGGAGACATGTCTACCAGTAACAGTGTGCAAACCTCACTTGATCCTGATTCAAAAAAAGCTATTTAAAAATTTACTACACTTTTGAGAAAATTAATTGGATATTATTAACATTGACCAACTACTGCTAACTGTGTTTGTGATGAAGGTATTATAATGATTTTTCAGAGTTTTTGTCTTTAGAGATACTTAGGTGGATAGATGAAATGGTATGGTGAGTCTGGGGTTGGCATTCCAGTATAAGGGGAACAAGGAGAGTGAGTAGAATTATAAATGCAAATAAAGTGGCTATAAATTGTCCATACGTAAGCTGGTTGCTGGATGCCTGGGAAGTCATGATATTCTATCTACATCTATATATATTTTAAAATATTAATAAGTAAACATATTAAAGACAATTAGGTCTTCACCAAAATGACTTTAGTGATTTGTGGCTTTTTTGTGAAATAAAAATTATTTTCTGGATAATTGGGTACCTAAATTCCCCAGATAAGACCTGCCATCTCATACATCAGATTGTACAACACAAACATCCATGATGTCTTTTCTCAGTTGTCAAGAGAATAATTAAAGTTCACACACAAGTAAGAAGTAACTCTGGTTGCAACTGTTTAAGATCGTGAAAGATTAGGAACTCATACAACTCATTATTAAAAAATAATATTATCAAAAAATGGCAGACAATGTGAAGAGACATTTCTCCACAGAAAATGTACAGATGGAGTTCAGACGTGAAAAAATGCTCCTAAAAATCATTGTCTAGGGGCTTTTCCTCTATGTTTTCTTTTACTCATTTTATAGTTCCAGATTTTACATTTAAGTTGTTAATCTATTTTAAGTTGATATTTTGTATAAGTTCCAGCACAACATCCCATTTTTATTACAAAATCTTTTATTATAAAACTGTAAGCATGTAATTCTATAACAACAACATCATAGTCAAGCATGCCATATGACATTTTAGGTAAAATGTCCAAATTAAAACTATAAACTATTATGTCCATATTATTACCCTACCAACCACACTCAAGCAGGCATTATGTCTGCTGGACCCTGTATATGGTGAGAGATAAGGGTCTAATTTCATACTTCTACATATGAATATCTAGTTTCCCCAGCACAAATTATTGAATAGACTATTATTTTCCATTGTATGCTCTTAGCAACTTTACTGAAAATCAGTTGACCATAAATGCATGCATTTTTTCCTGGACATTCTATTTTGTTACATTGGTCTATATGTTTGTTTTTATGCTAATACAATACTGTTTTACTTACTGTAGCTTCATAGTATATTTTGCACCCAGGCAGTGTGATGACTCCAGCTTTGTTCTTCTTGCTCAGGATTTCTTTGGCTATTTAGGGTCCTTGGTGTTTCCATACATATTTTAAAATTTTTTTCTATTTCTGTGAAAAATATCATGGGAATTTTGGTGGAGATTAATTGAATTGTTAGATGACTTTGGGTAATATGGATATTTTCACAATATTAATTTTTCCAATCCATGTACATGGCATATTTTTATATTTATTTGTGTCTTGTTCAATTTCTTTCATCAGTATTCTATAGTTTTCAGTGTATAAATCTTTAACCTCCTTGGTTAAATTTATTCCTAAGTATTTTATTGTTTTTGATTCTATTGTAAATTGGACTCTTATTTTTCAGATAGCTTATTGTTAGTGTATAGAAATACAACTGATTTTTGTGTTGATTTTATACACTGCAACTTTACTGAATATTTATCAGTCCTAAGTTTTTGATGGATTCATTAAGGTTTTCTGTATATAAAATCATGTCACTAGCAAACAGAGACAACTTTACTTATTTTCTGATTTGAATGCCTTGCCTTTGTTTTTTTTTTCTTCTTTTTTTTCTTTTGTTTTTACCTAATAGAAGTGGCAAGAGTGGGAAAGTATATTATTTTTTATCCCACAATTCTTCTTTGAGTGTTAAAATTCTTTGGATATTTATTTCTTTTTGAGTAAGATTTTGTAATGTGTTTCTTGCAATGTATTATTTCATCAGTTAACTAATTTTTGACATAAATTATTTATAGCATTTCCTTGTAATTCTTTTTCTAATTTCTGTAAGATTGGTAATAATGTACTCTTTCATTCATGACTACTAATTTGAGTCTTCTCTCTTCTTTTTTGTAGTGAATCTCCTAGAGTGTTCTCAGTTTTATTAACCTGTTCAAATAATTATATTTTAGTTTTATTGATTTTTTGTATTGTTTGTATACACTATTTCATTAATTTCCAATCTAATCTTTACTCTTTAAATCTTTGTTTGCTTTGGATTCAGTTTGCTCTTCTTAGTTTCTTAAGGTAGCAGGTTGAGTTATCAATTTGAGATTTTTCTTTTTTTTTATTGTAGGTGTTTATAGGTGTGATTTCCCTTTGAGTACTGCTTTAGCAGCATCCCATAAGTTTTGGCATGTTGTATTTTCATTTTCATTCTTCTCAAAGTATTTTTTAAAAATTCTCCTTATGATTTCTTTTCAACAGTGAGTTGGTTACTGTTGTTTAATATCCACATATTGTGAATTTCCCACATTCTCTCCTGTTATTGATTTCTCATTTAATTCCATTATGGCTGAGAACATATTTTGTATGCTTTAATTTTTTTTAATTTGAAGTTTGTTTCATGGCCTAACATATGGTTTATATTGAACAATGTTCCATGTGCACTTGAGAAGAATATATATTCTGTTATTGTTGGGTCAAGTCTACTATATATTTTTCTTGAGTCTAGTTAGTTTATAGTATCATTTGAGTCTTCCATACATATTTTTGTTGTTGATGATTTTGGAGATTATATATGTTAAGGGTTTTTTTTTTCAGTCTAGCTGGTATGAACATTGTTCCTGGCCCTGTTTGAGTATTAGGTACTATCCCCTCTAATCTTTTTTAATGTTTTCCCCACCACTGACTTTGGGTGGTATCTTCATGTGAATGCAGTGATCAGTACTTTTCTGACTGTTCAACAAGGTTCCTCTGCAGATCTTGAGGGTTTCATCTCTTTGCATTTCTCTCCTCTCCACACTTGGTCTTGTGAACTCTAGCTGTCATGTACTCTTCAACTCAAGGGGTCTACTGGTTTCCACCTGGATTTCCTCTCCCTGTGCTACAAACTTGAGAATCTCAAGACAGTAAGATGGGGGCAATAATAGGGTTCACCTTGTTGTTTTCTATTTCTCAAGAATCATTGTCCTTGTTTGTCTAGTGTCTGAAAAAACACTTGTTTCATATAGTCTGTGTGTTTTTGTTATTTCAGGCTAGAAAATAAATTCAGATATTTTTTAAATTTTTTTTATCTTCACTAGAGCACATTTCTTCATTGCTTTTAGAGAGAAAAGAAGGGAGAGAGAGAGGAAGGGAGAAAGAGAAACATCCATGCGAGAGAGGCATCCACTGGTTACCTCTTTCCCATAAGCCCAGAACGGGGAATTACATGGGCCTGGACCAGGGATCATCCCCAATGGGATGGGGACAATAGGATGGGGATGATGGGGCAGGATGGGATCAGCAGGTATGGAACCACAATGCACGCATGTCTCTGACCAGAAATCAAACCTGAAAACTTTTGGTTAAGGGAGGCCACTCCAACCAACTGAGCCACACTAGCCAGGGCTCAGATTTTTTTTTATGTTTAAAGAAACTTATGTTTAAAAATCAGTAGGAGGTCCTAGGTTAGTGGTTTCCCACCTTTTCATTAACTGACTCTCATCTTATTTCATTCATTTTTTACCCTTGGACACCATTTTTGAAATATGTTGTATTCTAAGCAAAGTACAATCATTAAGTCATAGTTAAAGTTTGCATTGTTTATTTTCATTAAACACATAATAAAATATATAACTCCCAGTGGGAAGGTGGTAATAATTATTAATGTTTACCTTATTTATTTCTGTTAAATACATAATATCATATATAACTCCCCATGGGAAGGCGGTGAGTGCACAGAAGGTAAACCACACAGAAAATAAATGACATTTCAGCAAATCTGTGCTGCTTTGTCACAGTTGATGGAGGAGGGCATACCTAGATAGGTTTGGGAATAGAGTGGGGGCACTAATGAGATGTACATGTCCCCACTTAACTTGTCAATAGGTTCTGTGACTTCAAGTGAAATGACATAATGAAAACTATTTTGCCATAAACTAATGGATATAAATAAGAATTAAGTTTCTATAGCACTTTGTCAACATAATAATGAAATGATGCTGAACAAAACCACAGTATTCAAGGACCTGCTGTATATTACATTAGGCTGTGGGAACAAGAAAATAAAGTTGATCTCATCCATGAATGGAGAGAAAGGAAGAGCTTCAAGATTACAGAATACAGAAAGGGTATGGCCCCCTTTATAGTCTTTGAGGCCCTGTCTATTCCTCTTTTGATGTTTTTATTCCCCTGGGTGATTTCACAGTCACTCTTTTCATGCTTCATTGAATGCCTGGAAGCTCTCACTTCACCTTTTGGGTGGTCTCCAAAGTTATTCAACCTCACTCCTTGTTCTCTCAAAACCAAAATGGATCTACTCTCTATTCCATTTCAGCAGGATACCACTTCCTGCTTTCCCATGCATTACATGGGAATGCATCTAGAAGTCTTAATTCATAATAGAATAAGAAAGCCTAAATCTGTTTTGGGGGTTATGTCCTTTTTAGCGTAGCAGACACTTGGGGAGAGAAAATACTAAATTTCTGGCACTTTGATGACAGAATTTCAGGGAAGGAGTCAGGATAGAAAATGGAATATTTAGAAAAGAACGCTTTCCTAAACTCTTCAAACCACAGCACACAGAATGCGGCCTTTGTAATTTATAGACAGGCAACCTCTGTCTCTGGTGCCCTGTCTCCTGAAGTCCCCTATTTATTGGTAAAGTATTGAGGGCTCTGTGTAGGAAAGAAAACTCTTTTTTTATGTTTTAGAGGAGGAGGGGTTTATATTTTTTTCCCACCATGAATCTAAAATATAAAAGCCAATCGCCTTAAGATTAAAGTGTTTTCCTATCATATATGGCTTGAGTGGTTTGGCCATCAATGCACAGAGAGAAAGGAGAAACAAAGGTTTTGAGAAAGGAAAACCTCTTCTTCTCTCCTAGTAATTCCTGAAGGCCAGAGGTGCTGTCATGATGTCACACCAAATGTTGAAGCAGAAACCAAATAATCTTGTGGAGGAATGAGTTGCTGTTATTTAAAAACTCACCATATATTAGTATGTTTTGCTTCTATTTTATGATCACTTCCTTTCTCCAGTAGCTGATATTCTTCTCTGCTACTGTTCTGTGGCTCCTCATCTGTGCTTCCTCAGACATAACCAAGTTGGCTGTATCTGCTCTTTCAGTAGTTTGTGGCTGAACAAAGGATTGACATTAAATATTTGTATCTAAGGATGTCTTCCTCAAATAGCAAGATCTCTTTGCCCTCCTGATCTTCTTTTATTTTCCTAAACAAAAAAAATAAGTTTTAATCATTGCTGAAATTAACTTTTTAATATATCAAAATAGGTAAAGAACTTGGTGATATAATGAAATTATTATCCTCTTTTCTATTTATTATAGTCAAATTATTTTCTAAGAAGTGGTCAATATCTTATGAGGTAAATTTTTCCTTTGTCGGGTAATTGGCAGTGTTTTAGAAAAGCATAACATGCAGACATGTTATCAGAGGTGTCATTTCCATTTATCAGACATGAACTCCTCTATTATTTTCTTTTAATGCCATTTTCCATAAAATGTTTTCCTGTGGGCATGAACAAGGATTCTAACAGCCTCTCTGAGATTAAATGTACAGTTTTAAAAGTATGGAGCACAGAGAGAGTGTAAGGTCATATATCCAATATAACCAAGTTCAGGTTAACATCTCTGTCCAGACAACCTCTTCTCAACTCCTCACTAAAGAAAAGGGCAGACTGTCTTAGAAGTCAAGGCAGAGCTAGGGCGCATGAGAGCAGCTGAGGTCATGTGTGAGTGGACAGAAATTCCAGGAATCTGTTTAATACTGAGTAAGGAAGGTGCTCTGGTTATCTCATTTGTTGGGTCTCATCTCAGGACTCATCAGTACCGGCCACTGAGTAGAGGACCTGGTAAAATATTGTACCTATGTCCTCCCACACAGTTGGGATTAGAACTAAAAGAATTAATTCATCTGTCAATACAGGTACATAGCCCCATCTGGCTGGCCAGGAAGGATGTCTAAATGTACATGGCAATGCTGCACAGGGTCAGGATTCAAGGGAGGTGGGGCCCAAGGCAAAGTAGCAAAAGGAACTCTAACATAGAGGGAGGCTGGGATTTAGAATCCCAGGCAGCCGTCATCGTGCAGTGAGGCAGATCCTGGCCTGCAGGATCCATGTATGTTGTGGCAGCTAGTGAACAAACACACACGGACAACAGAAGTCTTGTGGAGAAAAAGGGGTGGCATGGTTGCTCTGAGAGAGAGAGAGCAAGCACACCCTGGCACCTGCCTGGACAGGCTTTTATTGTTTTTCTGGGTACATTACATGGAGGGTAGTCCTCATTTACTATGCATAAGTTCACTGCAGGGAACTACCTTTTACAGATAACAGAGGAAAGAATGATGCTATTATTTCAAAGAGAAGGGTGTTACAGACCAACGGGAAAAGTGGTTGAACTGGTCACACTCCATACTTGGGAGGTTTATCACAGACTTTAGGAAGTTACAGTAAGCACTTGCTGCCTCAATTCAGGGTGAGGGAGTTTTTGCAAAAGCAAGCCTCATAGCGGCCTATGTAAAATGTAGGCTTGATCCCCCATGGGAAATCCTCTCTGTGGGCGTTGTCCTGTGTGCCACTTGCTCCCCACTGGTTTTCCATGTGGAGGCTGAGCTAAATATCCATGCCACAAGAAACAGCTCCCTACAGTGGAGACCCCATGAAGTAAAGCCTAGCCATCAGCCTGGAATTCAGGGCTCTTCTGCTTAGAAGAGGGCTGGTGAGAACAAGGCAGGGTTTGGAGTATTGGGGGATGGAGGATGGGACTCAGGAACAAAATGACAACCACCTTATCAGATTCTAGGTCCTGGTTTATTTTTGAAACAAAAGCAAGGGGTCCTTACTCCCAAACCCCTGGGTGTAGAACTGGTGAAATGCTCTCTATTCTGCTTTCAGCCATGACTGGTTTAGGGGATTCAGAAAGAACTTAATCCTCCTGCTATTGAGAATTTAAGGGCCCCACTTTGGACACAGAAGGCTGAGAGAACTAGACTGGGCCTGGCAGGTTGGAACACCATTCATCACCTAAGTGATTAGTTTGGGTCTCTGTAGGACATGTATTAAGGGTTACAGTTAGGGGAGGCCCTTGGAGACACTAACGGCAAGATGTCAGTAAATACAATATGTAATTTTGAACTTGCAATGCCCTGTCACATAAAGTATGTCATATGCTTTTATAACAGCCCCAATATGTCGGCTATTATATTCTCCACATTTCACAGCCCAGAAAACTGAGGCTCAGGGAATTTGACTAAACCCTGAAGGGCATGCAGTTGGTAGACACACAGGACCATGAAGTCCAGTTAGACAGGTCACGATCAGGAGGGCTCCCTAATGCAGGGCTGGGAGCATGGGTTTGGCAGAAACGAGCTGGTAGCAAGGTGGGGCCCAGAGTGCTGGTTTCGGTGACTCTAGAGACAAAGCTGGTGAGCTTCTGATCAAGGAAGAATCTGTCTCCTGCTGGATGTGAGCAAGCCTGGTTCCCTCAGTACCAAGAGGAGAGAGTCATAAGCTCTGCCATGTAGACAGGAAGAGAAATGCCAGAACTCTTTTACATCACATTTGGCCCAAGGGAAAGCATTAATTTCAGCCCTCATCGACTGTACTCAGGCTTACAAATCTTCCACCAAAACTTGGGAAAGTGAAAGGAGGCTCTATTAATAGTTTCCCTATGACAGCAGCACAAATTGGGACCTATTGCAGACAAACCAGAATGTATAATTTCGTAAGCTATGAGTACAACGTGTCCACAGCAAGCTGGGTACGCCCTCAGACATAGCAGCATGCAGCAGTCTCAGACAGGCCAACTCCCTCCCTCTCCTCCAGGGGGAGACAAAGTCCAGCTTCACTGTGGACCAAATGGCCATGTCAGACCCTTGTTGCAAAAATCATCCCCATCAGTTCTACAGGTTGAGAAAACCTGGGAAACATCCCAGATATTTGGTGTTTCAAACAGTGTATAGGGATGGAGGGGTGGGAATTTGTAAAAGCACTAAAGTAACAGGAAATCAAAAGACCTGTGTTCTAGATCCCTGCTGGTTTTTTTCTCTTGGGAGGGGGGTGATGTGCAAAAAATGTAATTATATGCTCTTTTCCTCACTTTTTTAATCTGTAAAATGAAAATAATAACTCTTTGTTTTCTGAAAATCAAAGGGAGCAATAAAAGTAAAAGTTCTTTGTTTGTGGGGGAACCTCTACACTGTTTTCCACAATGGTTGCACAAATCTGTCTTTCCACCAACAGTGCATGAGAGTTCACTTTTCTCTACACCCTCACCTACACTTGTTGTTTATTGACTTATTTTTTTTAAATTTTAGTTTATTCAGTACAGTTTCTATCCTTTATTCCCATTCCAGCCCACCCACCCATCTCTCCCCTCCTTCCTCCCATTTCCAACCCCCCTAGTTTTGTCCATGTGTCCTCTATATTTGTTCCTGTA
>JAPYXV010004367.1:0-11441 GCA_028533065.1 Trachops cirrhosus
TCTTTAGCTATCTGACCCTGACTCAAAATAGGCCCTCAGAGTTCTTTGTTATCTATTGTTTGATCCTTACTTCCTGACAATGGTTAATGAGCTTTATCTGTAATGCTGTGCAAATGAACCCAATAAAAGCCCATTGAGGAACAGGCTCCTGGCCCTTCTCCTTTGAGAGATTGGCCACCTTTCCTCCCCAAGCAGATCAAGTCTTGGTAGACTTATTCTCATCGATGGCGGCCGGGGGTGCCCTGCTGGGCCCTGCGGGTGGAGCCCCCCCACACTGGCCTTAGGAAATGGACTCAGCCGGGGACACTTGAGCTCCTTACTAACCGAGAGCACGTGGGTGTTCTGAGGCTGATGGGCGACACAGACTCATCGCCAGGCTTAATTCCAAAGTTCACTACAAATTATTTGTGCAATACCTTCGGACACCCTCTCCTCCCACGTAAGTGAGAAATTAAAAGCTGAAACTTATAGCAAGAAGAGCCTGGTCCATACTTTGTTTTTAACTGGTTGAGATTACAGGCTACAGTAACAGGAGACTCGATGTTATCTACCATCTCAGTGAAATTTGGAATAACAGGAATTTTCTGTTGACTGTTAAGTGTGGTGCGACACCTAGTGGCCAAAGTTACCAATTTCCATTTCTTCCTTCCTGGAGTGATTGAGAGGCACTTGTGATAAAATACGCACTGAAGCTAAAACACATCAGTAACTACTACGTGTAAAACGTGGAACTAGGGAGTGAAGGGAGATTCAAAGATAAAAATGCGCCACCTATCCTCTCCTTGGAGTTTGCAGACTCAGTTAAAAGGTGGGGAGAAAAGACAAGTTCCTAGATATCTAAAGCCAGGATTGCTAGGGCTGCGTCACTATCCCACCTTTAAACGGGTGTTTGGCAATTCGATGGAAATGAGCGAGACTTGGGCTGGAGACAGGCTGGGGACGTATTGTTCGGACCCATCAGGGAGCAGGTGATTGCTGAGACTGGAGTGTGGGTGATTAGCAGAAACACTGCACTACGACTGGTACAAAGTAGTTGTTCAATAAATATTTAGCACTGTAAAAGACTAGTTAATCAAAAACGCCAAATGCAAAAAAAGCAGGGTGGGAGGGGAGAGGCCAAACACTGTTATAGCAAGATGAGGACAAAAATTCCTGGGTTTGATTAAATCATTAAGTGTTAAATCACAGATACGAATACACATCTTGTTATGGCTGAAATGTAAGCTTTGGGTGTTCCTAACAGGACCATAAATCGGGTGCCTCTGGGGAAATTACCCTTCTGCTCTGGAGAGCAGCTGAGATAATGTGTGTGAAAGAGATTTTTAACCCATAAAATACTACACTCGCAAAATGTCTTCCTTAAGTGAGAAGCCAGGAGGTCAACCGTACAAAGGAAATGTTTAACACCTCAAATCATAGCCACAGTGCAGAGGGATCATCAAGGTCAATTTACCAAATGGATCAATTTACCAAAAACGTCTTAGACTGTTGTCGGTTTTGGTTACAGCTAGCGATAGGTATTTCTTCCTGAATTTTTATTAGATTTTGTAAATTTAGTATTTCAGGTGGGAATTTTTTATTTTGTCATGAATTCTTTAAGTTAATTTCTGATTTGCCAATAGGTGGGAAAGTGTCAGGATTTAGTCACTAAATTTTGGAGTTCTTCTTACAATTTTATGTTTATACTTACTGGCTTTCAAATTTGGGTTACCACTCATTAAGTTTACTGTAATTACTCCCATTCTGCTCCTCTGAATACTGTTTAAAGTTTTTAATTTATTAATTTTAGAGAGGGAAAGGAAGAGAGGAAGAGAAACATCACTTTGCTGTCCCACGTATTTATGCATTCACGGGTTGCTTCCTGTATGTGCCCTGTGGCCGGGGATCAAACCCGCAACCCTGGTGTATTGGCATGATGCTCTTACCAACTGTGCTACTTGGCCAGGGCTGAATATTTTTTTAACTATATATTTTTAAATTATATTTATTAGGGTAATACTGGTTAATAAAATTATATAGGTCTCAAGTGTACAATGCTATGATACATCATCTGTATATTATACAGGGTGGGGCAAAAGGACATGTACAGTTGTGGGTACATGAAACACAGAGTTTATTTTGTATATTATTTATTGATTATTGTATTGTTTCCCATAGAACAACTGTCAACATTCCTTTGCCCCGCCCTGGATGGTGTGCTCACCACTCAGAGTCATTCTTTGAACACTTTCACCAATTCGTTAAAAAAATCTCTGTACAAACTGACCAGGCTGGACTATTTCACATACTTCTTGTTCAAAATCAGATTTCAGCATCTTGTAAATAGTGAGTTTTGGCAATTTCTCATTTTTCAATGATTTTAAATTTAACTTTAACATAATTGAAATTTAAATTCAATTTTATTTTTATTTTTATTAAGAGTGGAAAGTTGACTGCTTTTCCTTTATTTGTATTGTTGACGCTGTGGCAGATGTCCACATTTCCCCCCACTTTACCCTCCTCTCAGCCCTCAATCCCCCCCCAGCCCCCACTGCACTATTGTCTGTGTCCACGGTCACACATATGTGTTCTTTGGCTAGTCCCTTCACCATCTTCAAATTTCCATTTTAAATTCTGATTTTTTTCGGATGCTTTTGAATGAAAATATAAAGTTTGATTCATTTAAGTTAAATCTACTTAAAATGATTAAAATACATTTAAATAGTTTACTTGGATAGTATATTTTAAATTTTTGCTTTACTATATTATTAATTAAAAAGTATTTTATTTCAAACTTAGTTCTTCTGGAAATTGAAAGAGAACGACTATAACATTCCATTTGAGAAAATGGCAAAATAATATAAAAAATGTTTGTGTTCTGAAAAAAAAGTGGAAATAACATTTAAAAATTTCACATGAAGTAAGAAGTGCCTGAAACTAAAGTATGACATGGGTTGCCAAATTTTAAGTTGGACAATGTCCTGGGAATGTTTAAGTTCATACTGGTTTTTGCTTAGAATTTTTACCATTTTTTTCCCGGCAGTTTTTAAGTGTATTAACTGGTTTCCTTAATATTCAGAATTTCATTTTTAGAAACTAAAAATGGAAGATTCGTGCCAGTGCTGTTAAAACCACAGTTTTAAAACTGTTAAAACCAGTCAGGAGCTTTGGTCTATGTTTTCGAGGTTTGTCATTTGCTGAATTTGGTGAAGGGACACCAAACTCATTTAAGGTAACTGGATGCGGTTAACATGATGAACAGCAGAGGGCGACAAAGACTCAACATCCTCAGCAAGGCCGCATTTTATCGGGCTTGCGCCTGTGCAAGAGCAGTAGCACACTCACTCCAGTGCCGTGTTTTTTTTGTGTGTAGGTGAATGTCCCGTGTAATGTCAATATAATACGAATTTCTAATCTAAGGTATCACTTCAAAGTGAATTGTCTTAGTAATTTTAGTTGCTAAAAATACATATAAACCAAACGTAAGGCTTTAAAAAGGTCAATGAAGGGAAGGTGGGCTGGCAGCCCTTGGGTGGACAGTTCTCGGTTCTCCCTGTTCCGTGACCTGCGTCCTTCTGTGGTTCTCCCCACCTGCTAGGGGAGCAGGTAAGAAGCCATGCCGGCTGCGCTCTGGCTTCAGCGACGTTCCAGAGACTCGGACACAAGCAGGCCAGCTGGTGCCTCGTTGACAAAAAGAAGATCCACCTTTACCTTCCCAACGAGGGAGGCTATATCAGGTACATGTGTGTATCTCACTCAGTGTTGGCTGAGAGTAAGCCAAGTCCACTGATACTTACTGAGCCCATGGATCTGTTCCCTCTGCCTCAAATACGAGCCCAGCCCCCACCCCTGCCCCTGCCGTGCTCTGCCTGGTTCATTCCTACTCACTCTCCAAATAGCAGCTCCAGAATCACTTCTCCAGGAAATCTTCCCCGACGGGCTCCTGCACGTACTAAGTCAGACACTCCCAGCCCTGGGGCCTCCCTTCATCCCGCTGTGTAAGAGACCCTGTTGGTTTTATTTTCTCTTACATCCCAGGACCTCCTGGGGAGTGGAGGGTGCCTACCACGTGGTAGGTATCCAATAAATATTTTTTGAGGTATGGAGTGAATATATTGTTGTGAAGCCACAATAATTATCACCGCCTTTAAAGATAAAACACTGAAGTTCAATGACAAGTAACCTCCCCGAATCCAGGAGCCAGGTCGCAGCTGAGTCAGGTTATCCTGTGTAAGGAGTCGGGCCAGGCAAACTGCCAGGGCTTCTCAGCTGCAGACCTTCCCGGGGGCCATCGGCATGCCCTCCAACCTCAGGATGCTCTAAGCGGGGCTTCTGGTAGACCCCAGGACCCACGCCCAGCACCCTTCGCGCCAGGCAGGTCCTGAGCACAACAGATGCAGAAAACAATAAATGACCCTGGCTCTCATCAGAATGAGCTCCATTCCTCTTTGGCTGCATCCACGGGGGCCTGCAGTCGGTGCCCAGACAGCTCCCAGCCTCCTCCCTCCTACACCTCAGATTTCCCCCCTCTTTCTGCTCTCCTGTGTCTAGGGGATTAGTCAACCCTGGAAGCCCCCCGGTGCCGGAGAACCATTTTTCATCCCCGGTGGGGCAGGAGGTGGGGGGTGAACACAAACACCTTCAAGGCAGCGTCAGGGATGCAGGAGAACCGGGCTTGCTGGCCAGGCACCGTGCCGGGATGCGGGGTCACGGCGCGTTTCCTCCCGCACCGAAGTGTGTGAGGCATCCTGCTCCGCCAGAGTCTGAGCTGTCCGGCCTTCACTTCCAGTGGCTGTGCAGGTGTGAACAGTGGTTGGGAGCTGGGGAATCTATATTTGGGAAGACCTCTAACATGTGGTCTCTTTTAATCAGAACCTAGGGATTCCTTACCTTGTGGGCATTACGGGAAGTGAAACAACTCAAACAGAGGAAGGCAGAGACTGTGCTGTACGATCTCGCTCATATGGGACATTTAAACAAGCAGCTAACAAACAACAAAACCCCCAAACGTACAGGTCCAAAGAACAGAATGGTGGTTACCAGAGATGGGGGCGGGGTGGGGTAAGTGGAATGGGGGAAGGAGGTCAAAGGTACAACTTCCAGTTATAAAATGAACTAGTCTTGGGGACGTCGTGTGCAGCGTGGCGACAGTAGTTAATACTGCTGTGCTCTATCATTCAAATGTGCTGAGAGGGCCCTGGCCGGGTGGCTCCGTTGGTCGGAGCATTGCCCTGTCCACCGGGCCGGGCGTGTACGGGAGGCAGCGGATCAGTGCTTCTCTCTCACATCAATGTTTCTCTCTCTCTCTCCCTTCCTCTCTCTCTTAAAAAGTCAATAAAAATATCCTTGGGTGAGGACTGTATTTTTTTTAGGTTGCTAAGAGATGTAGATCTTGAAAGTCCTCATCACAAGAAAAAACATTTTGCAAAACTTTATAAGGTGATGGATATCCACTAGAATTATTGAGGTGATCATTTTGCAATATCTGCAAATACTGAATGGTTGTGCGTACACCTGAAAGTAATATCATGTTATATGTCAATTGTATCCCAATTAACAAAGATAAAAGAGCTTGGGGGCCGCTGAAGCAGAAGGCGTAAAGAGAAGCCCTCACCCTGGAGCTGTTGGGGGAATGATTCGGGAAGCATTTTCCCCACGACAGCAATGGTCGTCTTCGGCTAACTTGTAAGTCTAGAGTGAAGAGCATTATATCATAATGCATATTCTGTGGAACATAGTCGTAAGCTCAAACCTCACCAGCTGCATGATCCTGACCAAATTTTTTAAACTTTCTGAACATCAGATGTCTTTTTATTTAAAGGATTAAGTCAGAAAATGGATTAACCAGCCCAGTGACTAACATGTATATGTCATGTTGGTTTCCACCCCGGCTCGATGACTTCGGCGAGGGGGGACTGTAACAGCAATGTTGAAGACTGCGGTGGTTGCTGAGTGACAAAACCCAGGCCCGCTGTCCAGGCTGAAGCACTAAGCCCCCAGCTGTGGGGGTGCTAACGACCTGGGAAGGCAAACGGTGGAAGGAAGGTAATTATAAGGACTCTAGAATTGCGTAGTGATTGCTGAGGGGGTGTGGTGCTTTCCAGAGAGCAAACGAACCAGTGACACGGATGAATCACCAATTAAAAGTGAAGTGTGACATCCAGAGGGTCTCCTTGGCAGAGACTCTCACCTCCTGCAGCTGCAGAGCCAAGGAAGCTGAGACTCAGGGCCGAGCCTACGTAAAGGAGTAATGAGGCTCCAGAGAACGTCGACTTCTCAACCCAGGCATGTTCGCTGTGCCAAGGTCAATGCCCTGGCGGGGAAGCATTGGAACCACCCCCTCCTCACTAGGCTGGAACAGTGAATGCATCTGGAAACAGCCATGGAGGCAGGGACAGGGGCTATACATGGGCCCGGCAGCAGGCACTCCAATTCACCGGGTCCAGATACCACTGCACTGTTGCCAAATTGCCCAGCAAAGAGACCCATGCTGAAGCCCCAAAGTAACAGAGTTCTCAAGGAGACCAATCAGTCAGTGGCAAGGGGCAGCCCCGGCCCCATGTCACTGCTAGAAGGAGCCTCGATTCACCCTGACTGCAATCAACACACAGTCCGGAGATGAGCTTGCCTTTTCCGCTTGCAGTGCCTGGGGTCACACCACCGTGGGGCTGGGCCCTGTCCTGTGCTTGCAACTTACATACCAGTAACTCTATTAATGTTTTAATTTTTCTTATTGATCTGAGAGGGAGATTTGTTGTTCCACTTATTTGTTCATTCCTTAGTTAACTCTCCTATGTGCCCTGATTGGGAATTGAACCTATAGCCTTGGCGTATTAGGACAATCAATGTTCTAACCAACTGAGCTACCCAGCCATGGTCTATTGAACTTTTACAGAACATGAGCTAGATGCCAGGCTCTGTGTAGCTCCTGAGGATGCAGGAACATATGAGATCTTTCTTGTCTTCCGTCATTTAATAGCTATTACAGGTTTCTTTTGTTCTTGGGACAGGCACCATTAAAACCATTTCATGGATGAGATGGTTCAAGTGGCTTTATAATTCAAGTGGCAAATGGTGAGTTCAAGTAGCTTCATAATTCAGTGGCTAATTTGGGCCTGGGGACCAGAGCTGTTCATTTTCTTTGATAGTCTGACTCAAAAGAAAATGTTTTCACCCCGAGTTGATGAAATAAGTCCTATGGGTAGGTAGCATCTTAAAGGGTGCTTGATGGTATTAAAAAGCAAAAAGTAAAGTGGAATGAAACACAGTTTGAATCGCAGCTTTTTGCTTTGAGACTGGGAACGTCACCTTCCCATCGCGAGTGAGTAATGGCTCCGGTGTCACATGTCTCCCATCTCCCCCTCTGCCCCTGCGGAGCCGCAAAGCCCAGGCCAAGTTTGCTGGGAGAGTCAGGCGACATTCTGAGGGCCCCGAGAAGCCCTCTCCCCTCTGAAATGGACACACTGATGAAGACTTCCTTCTACTCGGTCCTCCCTCCTGCGACGGCCTCTCGTTTGAGACGCACACATTTCACTCCCGTGCTGTGATAACTTCCCAACCCGTTCCCCACTGGAACCAGAGCTTGTGGCCAGGAAGGGTGAATGACAGCAGCCACAGTGGGACAGGACAGAAACGAGATGGGCTCCTCCTAGCCATTCCTTAAGTCCCAACATCCACATTTGCCAAGGGGCGGGCCTATTTTTATCACACTGGGGAAACTCCCTCGGGAATGGTTAAAATCACCCCAGAAAAGCCCAGAGAGCAAGGAGAGGACTGGGTGGACGGCCCTGGGGAAATGCCGAGATCAAGGGGCAGGAGAAGCAGCAGCGGGGGCTCTAAACTTTGTACAGAGCAAGGCCTTGGGCATCAGTGGGGTCTGAAGTAGGGTGATCCCAGGAGGCTCATCTGAAAGCTCAGATGTACACCTGTTAGATAAGATAATGTGTGCACACCTGTTAAATAAGCCAGCATGCGGCAGGTCAAGAAACAGAAAAGTTTTGTGAAAACTTTTATTCATATCATAATTGTGAACATATTATGGATAAATGGATATTCCATTTATGTCCTTGCAGAACTGGCTCTGCAAATGAGGGAGAGGCAGCTCAAGGAGGGAGGAGGAGGGGGAGAAGGGCCCGCGAAAGCGGTATCCTGGAAACCAAAAAGATGAGAGTTTCGGGAAGGAGAGAATGCACCATTCCACACGCTGAAGGATCAAACATCAAATAAGGTGACAACTTAAAAAAAAAGGTGCTTGTGTGTCATTGCTGACCTCCCAGGGGCATGCATTCGTGTCGGGACAGACCCCAGACCGCAGGAGTCTGAGGCGTGGACGGGCAGTGAGCTAAGTGGAAAGAGTGAGCTCGGCCGACTCTCGCACAAGGTCCAGGCAGCGTGAGTGGAGTGGGTCGGGCTCCTGGCGCCCCAGGACCCCGGCGGTTGGGGAGAGCTCATATTCATTGAGTGCCTACTGTCACCCCATATGTATGTGCATGTCACCTAGATTCCCACATGTGAGCTTCACAGAGCTCTGCGGGAGGAGTGACGGCATGGTCATCTTGCTAATGAGCAGCACGCGGCTCAAAGGAGTGACTTCTTTGTAAAGTAAGCAAGACTGCGAACCCAAGTCTATTTTCAGAGTCGTTCTTTCCATGACAGTCACGCGTCTGGTGGAGTCAAGGGAAGGCTAACTGGCCATTATTTTTAAGGGGTGGGGACGGTTCAGTATAAGCATGCTCACGTAGAGAAAGGCATAAAATCTTCCCCACCCCAACAATGAGTGTCCCACCCTCTGCCACCTCTTACATTCCCAGCTCACTCTTTATTTATTTATTTATTTATTTTTGAAGAGAGACAGAGAGAAACATCAATTTGCTATTCCACTTTATTTATGCATCCATTGGTTCATTCTTGTATGTGCCCTGACTGGGGATTGAACCTGCAACCTTGGCTTATCGGGACGATGCTCTAACCAACTGAGCTACCCGTCCAGGGCCCAGCTCACTGTCTTTAGTACCAGGACTCACGTGTCCCGTCACCAGCCCCATGCCCACAGAGGGATGAGAGTGGGCTGGGAGTGTGGGGTAGTGGGAACCGCATGACCTGGGACAGCTCGTGTTGCTTGGTCTGCAGGACAGGCAAAGTTCTAAGAAGCACACTGTTTCCCACAGCATCTCATGAGCAATGTTGGTGTTTTTTTTTTTAATTAAAATATCAGTAAAGGACTCCAGATGAAGCCTGAGCACTCCTGCTCCAGCCATTTTCCACAGTGCTGCTCTTACCCCCTCCCCCCCATGCAGGTGGCATTGATAGGTCACCTGCTGGCTGACAAGGTACTGAGGAGAATTATGGGGCCCTACAGCACCCATGGACACCATGCTCTTCTCAAAAAAGAAACTATTCATCAAAAGAACACTGATCTAGCCCATTCCTCTGCTGACTGATGACGCATTCTATGAGTATGGCTGCATTTCAATATTTCCCCAAGTCCTTTATTCTCATACCTCTTCACCCCCATTGCACCCCAGGAGGTGGACTTGGCTGAGCTAAGCCCATGTACCAGCCGAGAAATCAAAACGCGACACAGTTAGGAAACCTCTCAGATCCCCAATAATGAATGACCAAACACTGCAAATGACCCCCCAACCCAGTGCTGTGTCCTTCCGTCTTTAAGCCTGAATGCACGTAAACTCTCCGGGGGTTGTGGGGGCTTTGGGGAGGCATGGTGGGGGGACAGGTGGAGGGGGCATACACTGCACATCAGATTTGGTACCAAGCCACTGAACTCTGCTTTACACAAATCAGTTCACTTAAGTCACACATACCTACCCTGAATTAAGTCAAACTGACCACTTTAAACCAAATAAAAATAATCATTTTGCAAAAAAGGAAAACCATAGTCAGTAAAGTGAAGTAATTTATCCCAGATCAGAAATTGAGGTGCTAGTCAGGGAGGGCCAGGCCTGGAATTAGCTCTTCCTGGTCTGGGAGGCTGGACCCCTTCCTGGGGATTGGACAGTCTGGGCTGGCCCCCACCTCAAGGCATTCTGGGTAGAGGTGCATCTGCAGTGTCCTTCCCACCTGCCCTTCCTTCCCCTCCACCTGCAGGGCAGTTGCGGTTTTGGTGACGCCATGGACTTGAAAGCCACTGGACTCCAGAAATGCATGGCACCCCTGCTCCTTGGGGTCCAGGGCGGTGGGTGGGGAGGGCAGAAATGAGGCCATTTGTCTCTTCAGTGATGCCCTCACTTAATCACTTGACACCCATCCCTGATCACTAACCCTGAGGTCCGCTCCCTTTGAGTCACCAGGCAAACGTGGGGGACACACTGTCACCTTCCTTTAAGGCCCTCTGTTCATCTGAAGCCCCACAGATGTTGAATGGCCTCGCGGGGAGGTCAGTGAAGCTCACGAAAACCTGCTCACCTGGAGTCTGAGGGTCTGCCTGGGTGCCGTATGCTTTGGAGGCAGGCTCTGGACTCTGGGGCTTGGCAGAGCTGTGTCTACCTCTTACCAGCGGTTTGGTCCCCCACAAATTGGCCTGCACTTCCCATCTCGCAAACGGAGGTCTCGGGGTAAATGTGCTTCCTTGCCTCCTTTGTTGCAGAGAAGATAAAATGGCAGGATATGCTGGCGTGTAGCCCTACCTTGTACCCAATCTGGACTTGAATCCCAACCGCCTCTCTTGCTAGCTGTGTGACCTTGGGCAAATCCCTGAATGTTTCTGATCCTTCGTTTCTCTCGGGAAAAACGGCGAGGACTGTGGTGAGAATTCCGCATCCTGTCTCAGCATCAGGTGGACCCATCTTGGCCTTCCTTCAAGATGCACGAAAATGTCCTTCGCACACGGCAGCTTCACCTCTCCAGCGTCGTCCGCCCAGACCTGGGCTGTTTGATGACACAGTGGCTGATTTTATGATGAACCCTAATTTCTACAGCAAAAAAAACTATCTTGCACCAGTCATGAGCAAAGTGACGTTTTCTGACCAATAAGCAGGTGGCTATCCCATTTCCCTCCGCAGACCTGACCTCCTCTTGCCCAGGGAGAGGGTGTGGGGGAGGGGAGGGGAGGGGAGGGCTGGAGAGGCCTGATGTCACACAGCCCTACATAAGGGCCTCCTTTAGGCTCCTGCAGGCGGATTGGAAGCAGATGGAGGAATGAGTTAGATCCTGGCTGTGGGAATTTCTTTTTTTTTTAAAGTCAGGCACAGACACAGCTGTTGAGCAAAATGCAAACTCCACAAAAAAGCCCAAGCCTCAGACCCTTCAAGCAGAGGAAGAGCTTAGGTAAAGTTCTCGGGTTAGCGTCTGGGTCAGCAGACAGACTGGGGAGAGGATACAGACTTCTCTTGCTATTTACTTACTCTTTTGTACTTGAAATGTTCGCAGCAACCAGACAAGAGGAAGTTGCTGGAATCCGGGCAAAATTCCCAAACAAGATCCCGGTAAGGCTCCATTGTACTTTT
>JAPYXV010004368.1:0-11441 GCA_028533065.1 Trachops cirrhosus
CCCCCCCCCCCCCCCCCCCCCCCCCCGCGCCCCCGGCTCTTCGCAGGGCTACTGCAGTCTCGGGGTTTGCTCCAGCAGGGAGCTGAGTCCTTTTCGACGGATCACACGAGGGCAGTCGTACTTTCTTTTCCTCAGAGAGCATCTGCCTCCCAGGGTGCAGGACCCCGGTCAGCACGCTCGTGCACTGACGGCACCAGCGAAGGAGGCGCCTCACCGGGCAGAGGGCACAACAAAGACAGACGTGTTTTAAACTTCAGCTTTGGTGAACTTACCCAGAGTTGACAATTAGACAACTTAGAAAGAAGCTCTTTTAATTTTAGCATGGATGTAAGTTTTGAGGTTTACAGATTGGTTTTGTGGTTGTTATTATAATTACACCATGAGGCCCAGAGCCTCTCAGAGGCCTTCGTCTTGCCCCAGGTCAGGCACACACTGCCCTCCCCTCTCAACGACGCTTTCTTGAAAGTGACGCTCCACCGTTGAAGCCTTTCTCCCAATTCCCCTGCGCACTGGTGGTGATTGCTGTCACGGCCGAACGGACGTAGGCCTTTGTCTGTGAGGGAGTTAGAAGGGAGTCCTGGGGCAGCCAGTCTTTTGGGGCGGCAGTGACAGTTACGGATCCCATCGAGAATCCAATGACAGTTAAAAACCCTGTCCTCAGAAAAATTCACAGAAACCCATCTCGCGAATGTTCCACTCAGTTTCAAGGGGTGCCACCCACCACTCCCTAGGAGGCCTGCCTAAGAGTCCCTATCCTGAGTGAACCGACCGTTTTTCTGCCCACCAGATGGGAGTTCGGAATGTCTGAGCTCGGCCGAGCAGATGGACGCCGAGGACACGCTGAGCGCCCTGGGCTGGAGCCGGCCAGACAGGCCGAGGCAGAACTCCAAGACGGCAGGCGGTGCCTTCCCCACGCTGTCCCCCATGGTCGTCATGAAGAACGTGCTGGTCAGACAGGTGAGGACGGATGCTCTCTCCCGATGCCTTTGCGAATGAAGGTGCCCGCGCCTCCTCTGTGCTGGGTGCCGGGGCAGACCATCAGAACGCAGGGTGTGCGCCCGTCCTGGGGAGAGGATGTTTTCTCTCCACTGCTGACAGCAGCAGCGTAAAAGGGCTGCAAGAATCATGACGTGCGTTCTCATTTTCCAGACAGCAAGATTGGTTTATTTTTATATCCCCGGTTTGTTCAAAGGGACACCGGAATTCTTTTTTCTTTTAATCATCACCAGGGGATATATCCATCTATTCCAGAGAGAGAGAAAGAGAGAGAGAGAAACATTGATGTGACAGAAACATCCATTAGTTGCCTCCAGTATGTGCCCCAACCGGGGACTGAGCCCGCAGCCCAGGCCTGTGCCCTGACTGGGAATTGAAGCCGTGACCCTTCAGTTTAGGGGATGACACCCAGCCAGCTGAGCTACACCAGCCAGGGCAGTACCAGAATTCTTTAGTCTCGTGTGAAGGAACCGAGAGGAAATGTCATAACTTATAGTGCAGTCTAATATGTGATAGAGTTTAGGGTATAAGCAAAAGGATCTGTTTTTAATTTGAAATGCCCTCGGAATTTAGAAACGTAGGATGCATTTATTTGTTTGAGAAGTAGAGGCAATTTCCATGTCTCTCATGTCACATTGAGCATTTTCTTAGTAATCAGCCAAAGACATGTCACCAGTGAGAAAGCAGCTCTGGTGTAGGGATGTCTGTCTCAGCAGAGGCCACACAGCTTTGCCAGGGAGCTTAGAAATCCCGCTGTGGGCTTTGTTACGTAACTCTACGTGATATGTGATTATTGTGCAGATATGCAAGAAAAGAAGATTTAGATGAAAATCTAAGCCCCACGTTTGAAACAGAGAATTTAGTCACGTGAACCGGGTTAAAGAACATTTAACCTTACCCCACTTTGCTCTAAATTATAGCGGTTCTCACATGGGTCCATGGGTTCATTGATGAGGCTGCGTGAAGCTAGCGACCTTTGAAATCCGGCTTTACATTGCTGACCTCCCCACCTTAGGCAGGAGAACATACATGCCTGTAGCCTGACACGGCACCGTCACATCTTAACTCCTCCCCAGTTCTTTCTGAGGAACACAAACTGGTGTTCAGCGAGGCATCCTGGTGAGTGTGGGAAAAAGAATTTGAAGATTTTTGCTTGGCAAATCACGTCTCAGCGGGAAGAACGGCTCTGCTTTCTGAACAAAGAGAGAGAATCAAGACATGAAATGGAGCCCAAATGAGCTTCGCTCGTCCACCCTGCCAGCGCTGAGGCGGGGCTCAGGGCTTCCATTCCCCTGGCTCTTCCTCTCCCCGCCACCCTCTCTGGCGCCCTTGGCTCTGCTTCTTGTGTGTCTGTGTTTGTGTGCCTTCTCTGTCGTAGGCGAGGCTGGCAGCTCCCGAGGTGGAGGGCAGCCCGCAGCTGCGGAATGAGCAGGCTTTCCCAGCGGAGCTGCCTTCCCCAGGACAGAGACCTGCGGGGAAGGCTGCGGGGGGCCACCGGGAGACGGGAGGCTTGGGGGCAGGCTGACCTATTGGCATGGTCTAGGAGTTTCCTCTTGTTTTTTTTTTTCACACATGCTAGAATCCAGCATAGTCCAAGATTGAAATAGTGATATACTTTAAAAAATCCGTGTATATTGTGCAGTGTCTTGGTTTTAGATATCCCCCTTTTGAGGGTCTGATTCCAGGTCTGCCACTGGACTGTGTGATCTTGCACACAATTACTTAAGCACCCTGGTCATCAGTGTCCTCATCTTCAACACAAAGGCTTTATGTGAAATGCTTCTGAGATGGTAGCCAAGTCTAAAGTCTTGTCCCATGTTCTCTCAGATGATTTCAGCATGAATAATACACTGGAGCCCTAGCTGGCGAGGCTCAGTGGGTTGGGCGTTGTCTGGCAAAGTGAAAGGTCACTGGATGGTTCCCGGTCGGGGCACATGCCTGGGTTGCGGGCCAGGTCCATGGTCGGGGGCGTGAGAGGCAACTGATGAGTTACCTCTCACAGGTGGTTGTTTCTCTCCCTCCCTTCCCCTCTCTCTAAGAGTAAGTAAATGGAATCTTAAAAAAAAAGTAACACATTGTAAAATCTAATAATTAGAATAAGTAAGCTAAGTATCTAGTATGGCAGTGGGCATTAACAGCAACATTAGGAGGAATCCAGTGGAATCAGTTCAGGAAAGACATGAATTAGATATTTCCTGGACCCATCTGCCTTGTAGGCCCACCCGAAGGCAGGAGTGAGTAGGAGAATAGCCTGATGTTTTGCTCCTGGCTGAGCTGGACTGAGCTGAGCTTGGAAAGGCCACTGACTTGGGATCTCCTCTGACATGGCAGCGTGGTGCTCAGCCTCACACTGCTTGCTCACGTATGTCCCAGAGTGTATTTGAGCACCAGGAGGGCTCCAGGATGGGCTCTCCAGGTCACCCCAACCTTTGCCCAGGAGATGAGCCTAAAGTGACTAGTCACGTCGGAGAGGCTGAAATTTGTGCAAGACGGTGTGCGTGTGTAGGAGGTAGCTTCCTTCGGCCAAATCACATGACCTCCCCACCAAGGAGAAGAACCTCTGGCAGGCTCTCTGCCTGGCCTCGACACTCAGATCTTTGGGACCAGATTGGAACTGGACTGGCTTTTAAATGTTGGAAATAGCCCTGGCTGGTGTGGCTCAGTGGACTGAGTGCTGGCCTGCGAACCAGAGGGTCAGTGTTTTGGTTCCTGGTCAGGGCACGTGCCTGGGCTGCGGGCCAGGTCCTCCGTAGGGGGCACTCAAGAGGCAACCACACGTTGATGTTTCTCTCCTTCTCTTTCTCCCTCCCTTCCCCCTCTCTAAAAATAAACTAATCTTTTTAAAAAATGTTGAAAATAGATAGCCATGCCCTTCTTTATTATAGTAGACTTCCACCTGAATCAGTACTTTAATTAAAAATAAAAATATATTCAAGGAGTAATATACCAAAGGCTGTATATCAAAATGGTCAGGATGGGTTTTAAAGTCAGAGGACGGAATCCCAGCTCTGTCCTTCAGTATCTTGTTCACTTAAAGCAAGTTATTTCAACTTTCTACAGCCCAGTTTCCTATCCGTGAAGGGCAATGGCAGCTGCCCTGTGGGGTTGTTATGGAAACAGCCTGTGTGACACGTCACACACAGGGCTGGCCTGCAGTGAGCGGCAGTACATGGCGGCTGGTATTATCTCGAGTGGTTTTATCATTGTTGGTTGTCACTGCCTTATAAAGGGGCCCGTGGACTCCCAACGATATGTAACTTTTTAACCAGAAGTTGTGTTCGGGTAAAAGAGGTTCCAGATGCAACTAAATGAAGATAGACTTTGATGTAAAGTCACGTTTATAATCTTGAGATTAGCACATTTTAACTTATGCCAAGGAATTGTACTATTCATATTTTTACTGCCTCAGTTGTGACCTTTACTGTCATTACTTCATCTACCTACACTTTCTGCTCCTGAGTGATGGCACCTGAATAAAAATAGAGATTTCCTTCAGATTTCCCTTAGGAAAAGAAAAAAAAAGGTCACATTGGGCCCGGATGGATTTGTAAGCCACTTCTCCAGCCGTGTTCCTGAGAAAGGCCGCCCTTTACGTGGGGGCGCTGTGCTCTGGAAACCGGTAGGAGTCTCTGCTCCGCCCTGCCCGCGGCGGAGGCCGCAGCACCGACCCGGCGGTAACCGCAGTGTGCTGCTCTTGTTTGCAGGGCGGCGGCTCCTCCCAGCTCCAGTCCTGGACTGTCCAGCCGTCCTTCGAAGTGATCTCGGCACAGCCACCGCTGCTGCTCCTTCATCCGCCCGTCCCGTCTCCTGTCAGGCCCTGTCACGCCGGCGAGAAAAAGTCAGACTCCAGGAACTACTTGCCCATTCTGAATTCTTACGCCAAAATAGCCCCGCATCCAGGCAAAAGGGGCCTTTCCCTGAGCTCCAAGGAAAGAGAGCGCGGAACGCAGAAGAGAATCCGCACCGAGAGACCCGGGCCGAGCTCCCCTGCCGGTGAGCCCACCGAGACTGGCGCTGCGTCCTCCAGCCCCCCGCCTGTGGCGCCCCCCGGCGCCAAGCTGGCAGAGGACTCAGGTCCGCGGGGCACGCCCTCCCTGGTGGCAGGTGGAAGTCCACAGACTCTTCAGCCGGTGTCCAGCAGCCGCGTGGCTAAAGCTCCCAGCCTGACCTTCGCTTCCCCCGCCAGTCCTGTCTGTGCCTCAGACAGTACTCCGCACGGGCTAGAGAGCAACTCCCCGCTGTCACCACTGCCAGCCAATCACAGCTCGCCGTCCTGGGCCGCGGAGCACCTCTGCCGCAGCCCGGATATCTTCGCGGAGCAGCGGCAGAGCAAACACAGGCGCTTTCAGAACACCCTGGTAGTCCTGCACAAATCCGGCTTGCTGGAGATCACTTTGAAAACCAAGGAGTTGATTCGTCAGAACCAGGCCACTCAGGTGGAGCTAGACCAACTAAAGGAGCAGACGCAGCTCCTGTTGGAGGCCATCAAGGGCAGGGCTCCTCAGGCCTGGGCCAAGCTGCACGCGTCCCTAATGTCAGGGTCCAGTCATACTGGCAGTGACCTAGACGCATTCTCTGACCGCCCAGACATATAGCACAGAGGGCATATCTTCCTGTTACTTGAGTGGTTCTTTTCAACCCTTTGGCTGTTACCTTACTCCCATTTCCCAAAGCTTATATAAGAGCTTCTCCTTCTAACAAACTGTTCAGCGGTTCACTTATGAGGCCACCTGCCAATACCTGGCTGCTGTCTTAACCTGTGGTCTATGCACAGTTTACATATGTCTGTTCTGCTGAGGACCTCAGCTTCGGGGTGTCCTGGAGTCCCTCTTCCTTAGCCTGCAGGCACTCAGATGGGTCGTGGGGCAAAGCAGGAGAGAGGAGTGTGTGCGGTCCTTCTGATTGCCGCCCCCCACCATCCCACTCACTCACCGTGATCAGAGGTGCAGTGACATGGATGAGCTACAGAGTGGTGCCTGTCAGGCCAGGAGTGGGTGACATAAGGATCCCTTCACAGGTCTTCCCTGAATGTCTTACAGGAAAGTCACAGAAAAGTGAGAGGAAGTGTGTCTGTGTTCCTGAGGCATCTCGACATCTGGATGAAACCTGACATGCTTTGGGCACAGGTTGGGCGTAGGGTGCAAGCACTTAATCACTTAAAGCTTTCTTTCTTAAACCTGAAAGCCAGGAGGAAAGGGCAGTTCCATCTCACTCTTACACTTTCATCACGAACCAGGTTTCTCTTCGCTTAACCTGGCAGGCAAATAGCTTCAGGGTTTAAAGTGCGGAAGAGACTCAGAACCCCCTGGCATCACAGTGGGCGAGTCACTCTTTTGACTTAGAGTCTGAAGAAAGACATGGTCAGTATCTCTCAGTCAGGGGCTGGAAGATTCTGGTACTCTGTGCTTTTCTTTTTTCTCCTGTTGAAACAATGCAACCAGTTTTATGTGTGAATTTTTTTTATTTTTTAATTTTAGAGAAACATCAATTTGTTGTTCTACTTATTTATGCATTCATTGGTTGATTCTTGTATGTGCCCTGACCGGGGATTGAACCCACAACCTTGGTGTATTGGGAAGACGCTCTAACCAATTGAGCCACCCGGCCAGGTCTTACATATGAACATCTTAAGGATAGCTTCATGGTTCCTGAGAGTAAGTAGTGTAAGTTAACCCTCTGCTGCCACTTTTTCTTTTGTTTTTCTAAAAGAGGGAACAAGAGATTATCGAGGTTGATGGATCTGGGATTAAAATCATCCTGAGGTTACGAGCTGTATAAGCCCACAAACTTGGGGGACATCCTGTCAGTTTTCTTTTGGCCTCCAAAGTCTTCATTTCTCCCATGAGCCACACTGTGATGTGGTGCATTTGGGGAGCAGCATCTTCTGTGTCTCTTCCATGCGTTGGATATTGGCAGCAAACCCAAAGTATAGCGTTGCTCTTGTGAAATGCATCTGGGGATGTGGGGTGTGATGAGAACTTACAGGTGATGCACATTCTACAGCTTCATTGTTAAGGTAAACTAGATTTCTAATGGTAAAGTTTCAGAGTTTTTCTCATTTAAAAGTTTCATCCTCTTAAAAATCTAAGTAACAACTTCTGGATGACCCACTTTTCTGCAAGGAAAATGTTCTTGAAGTTTTACTAAGGCCAGAAAGAAGCTAAAGCTTGTATTTGCTAGGTAGTGGTCTCTAACATAGTTTAAAAATTACAAGGCTTTGGGTTGCCTACACTTTGTTCTCAAACATGCATGAGCTAGGTAAGACAGACTTAGAAATAAATGACTTGGTAAAATCTCTGTACTCTCCTGATCAATGCAGAACTACTACCTGCCATTTGCTTTCTGAAAGAGTTTCAAAAAATCAGAGCAACTGTGTCTTTAAGCAGACTCAGCGACTGAGTAATTTTGTCCTGGCCCACTCCCTTTGCCTCCCCGAGTTTTCTCTGGTACTACAGCAGCTCTGCTCTGCGCGCCGTGCTAGGAAGCTTCCTGTTTGGTAGAGTGTGTTTGGCAGCAAAGCTAGAGAGACAGGTGCATTCAGAACAGCCTGGGCACGAGTCATGAGTCTTAGTGTCAAAAGTCTGAACATAGTTGCTGAGAAGCAAATTTATCCCATCGGAAAAACCCTCTGTGGAGCTATAAGCCTCTCGGACTCTTCTTCCTAGATTAAGGTTTGTATTTCCTTTCCTGTCCCAGTAAAAGATGGCGAAAGCCATCACTGATCCTCACTGCTGAGTGGCAGGAAGCAGCAGCACCACTCCCAGCTCTTCTGTGGTCTTAGTGCTGGAAGTCTCTCTAGGCTCTTAGCATGGGTGCTTCTTCCTTATGGGAGCTGTAGGCAGGGGAAGCCAAGTAGAGAAGTTAGATCTTGGAAGGACAGTCCATTGAGGCTAGCAGACATTGGGGCCAGGAGCCAGATCGGCAAATGGAAGATCCTTGGAGCTGACCCGAAAGACCCTCGCTGGTTGCACAAAGCTATAAGTAGCAATGGTCTTCGGGGGGCAGAATTTGGTCCCGTATGATGCCCGGTGGCAGAGCTACTGTTTGCTGAAAGTGAGAAGACTTTCTTAGCTCAAACCTGTCCTTACGAGAACTTCTGGCAGGTTTTGTTGGCAGTATTGAAACATGTCTAGAAAAAGCTGCTGATTGAATTGGATATGGGGATGGAGTTTAATGACCTTGTAATTTATTACACTCTAATTGCTGTTTATTGATCATAGTATTGTCCGACTTTACTCTGATTCCTTCAGCAGAAAAGTAACTCTCGTGCATATTACTGAAGTGCTTTTCCAGCTATGCATTCTTTAGGGTAGAGATTTATTTACCAAATGTGAATTCTTTTGAGGAAATATGAAGTTTTGTAGAGATTGACTGTGAATTGCCAGAGAAAAATAAAAGTCACTTACTTGAAAACTAGTTGACCTTTTTGCTTTGTAACTGCTTGAAAATACTAAGCGAAACCCAGAGTAAATATTTGATTTGATTGAAGTCGCAAACTTCAATCAAAACTCTGTTGGTCAGGGCACACTGGGGCTCGATGCTGGACTTGCAGAAGTCTGCCACTCAGACTCGGACCCGTGTGACGGCAGAGGAAGCGCGAGCGATCTCGACAGATGAGTGATGCGGTGCCCCCTGGGCTCTGGGAGGTTCACGCAGGGTGGGTTGGGAGGGGAGGAGAGTACAGCCCAACGGCTCGTTCCGCCTGACCTGATGCTTTGACAAGTAGCATTGTTAAATGACAGAACCACTCCAGCTGTGTACTGGGGTAAACAACAGCCACGTTAAGTGAAGTTCTTGCTACGACAGAGGGTGCCCCGGCAAGGGCACCTCCAGGCCTTCCTCCGCACTTCTCGGAGTCAGTTCCTGACACCTGCTCCTCAAGGCTCACCTGCAGAGTCTCAACAGGGAGATGCCTGGTGTCCTCCCTGCCCCCCACGCCCCTCGTGGGATTTTTTTAAGACCCTGGGAAAACAAAAAGCTTATCCTCATTTAAAGGCCTACAGGGTCACCATAGTCTAACCCCCACAGCACAGTTTCTCCCCCACACCATTTGCTAAGTCGCTTTGGGAACCCACACAAGCGAGAGCTCAAAAAGCGGGTTCTGCGGGACTGAGGCAGGCACAGTTACTGAGCATGCACCCCCGGCCCCTCGGCATGATTTCCAGACGTGGAAACAGTGTCCACCTAGGAGGCCTGTGTGTGGACATGTCTGTTTAATTCACAATTTTTATGGCATCACCGCAGATCGCAACCTGTGTGCTGGGGTCTGGAGACCTGCACGTGCCTGTCACATCAATTACTCACTGACGAGGTGACTTTGGACAGGTCTCTGACCCTCTCTAGGTGTCAGTCCTCTCAGTGGGATAATAAAGAATTGGAACTGGTTCTCCCCACAGTTCTCGGCTCTAACCGTCTGTAAGATCTCTGGCTCTGCTACAGGCAGGTGAGCCGTCAGGTTAATGTATTAAAAATATTTTAACCTACAAAGTAGGTTCCCAGTGCTCTGTTGAGATGGCTTCATACGACAGTGCTCTGCCAGAGTTTCATCTTACTGCAGGTGACTCGAAGAACCATTTCGCCAGTCCTCACTGGTTTTGTCTTTATCATCACCTGGTTGCAGCTCGCATGGATTCACTAATTCCCCTAGAAAAGACTATTCCCAAGCAAAGAATTATTAGTCCCAAAGGAGAGTAACTTGGGGTTAAATGAAATAATGGCCTTTCCTGGTCAGTCATCTGCAAACAGTGCTTTCCTCTCACCTGAAATGAAGGATGTGACTGGTTTTATGTTCTGGAGAGTATATCATTTAGCTTTTATTTCCTTCCTGATTTCTCTGCCCACCACCAGGAAGGATGTTTCCGCGCCTCTGATAAGGAGTCTCTTAGGTTGATTTAACATTATTTCTCAGGTACTCACAGCCTACCTAGAGGCAGCGGCACTTGGTGAGGATTTTTTTTCAGGTCCCAGCCTTCTGGCTGTGACCTTTCATCCACACCGGCAGACAGATGAGCGATGAGAAGCCGTCATTCTGGGCGACAGGGCAACCAGAACGGCCAGGGAGAGAGACAGGCAGCAGGCAGCAGGCCTGATCCTGCTGCCGCGGTTTCCTCTATCACGAGAGGAGGAGAGTAACACTTTGCCGTCCACGTGACATCCAGAGATTACGGTGGAGTGCAAAAAAAATGACTCGAGTGTTTTAAAATTGCTCCACAGAGCAAGGCAGCCTCCTTGCCCAAAACCCAGCGATGGAATGAATACAAGTGATGGCATTCCACCCCTTTGAGGTGGTCATTTGCTTGTAATAATCAAGACTATCTTTTACCAAAATCTCATTGACAACTAATGGGAAGAGGGGACATCTCAATCCATCCTCTGATTGGTCTGTTGCAAGGAGTTATTCTGTGGGCCCAAGTACGTTGGTTTCTTCTTCTCAGAACTGTTCCGTTTTTCTCAGAGCACGTGGCCCTCCTGTCTTTCTTTTTTTCTGAAGGGTGGTTATGTAAGACATTAGAGAGTCACTTGAAAGAACAGTCTGTATAGTTCCTGCCTCCAATTCCAGCAGCTGGAGGAGATGAGCAAGAAAGAGAGAAAAGCCTGTGGAGTCCGAAGTTAACCCAGCGAGTGAGTGGGTGGCGGCCGTCAGGAAATGATGGGGAATGAAAGCTGGAAGCGGATGGGAGGCCAGCCTGCGTGAGGGCCCCCGTCAGGCTGCATGATTAGCGAGCGGAGCGAGGCCTTCAGAGTGGCTTGAGAGCACGAGAGTAAAAATAGCTGCCTTTAGTTTTCCTAAAGGCTCAGGAGTCGCACTGGCTTGGAGGAGGGCTCCACAGTTCTGGTGAATGTCTCTGTAACAGAGGTGGGCCGGGGCCTGTGCTCCCCGGGGGCACCCACAGGCCTTCCACCACTGGGTGGGCAGATGGGAGTGCTTGGCCTGGAAACTGCCCTTCGTCTGCGGCTGAGAGAGCGCCTGAGAAACCGAGACCTGCTACTACACGTAGATGGTAAAACCAAAATACCCCTATAGAGAGCTGGGCTGAAATCACCATTCCTGCTCACTCCTTATACAAATCAGTAAATTGCCCCCGAGTTGGGAGAAGAGAAGAAACTTAAAGATACCCACAAATACAAACCTGCATCCTCGGCAGGCTCTGCATCCTATTGAACAGATGCACGAAAGCCTGGATCCGGGGGTGCGGTCCTCCTGGTGCAGGTTCAAGTCTGACCCCTCTGCTCTCCAGCAAGTCCTCTGGGCTTCTCGAGTGTCACTGGGCTGCTCAGGAATGGCAAATGAGTGGTCACTTAAGCAGACCACAGAGAGGGAAGGAAGGGCAGTGAACTGCCCAAACCAGCAGCCCAGGACACCCACAGCCAGCGAAGAAATTCCAAGTGCGGTTCAGACCATGAGCTTTCTCTAGCGGTCCCGGCACTGCGGCAGACCGAGGGGG
>JAPYXV010004369.1:0-11438 GCA_028533065.1 Trachops cirrhosus
AGTGAAAAAAATAGAGGATCAAACTCTGTGGATATCTGTGGAAAGAATGTTCTGGACACAAGACATAGCACGTGTAAACAGCAAGGAAGACAGACTCAGGATGCTAAATAAAGCATCCTGGTTTATTTAAAGAATAATGAGGAGGTCAGTGTAGCTGAAGGGGAGGTGGAGTGAGATGATTTCAGGGAGGTAACAGGAGATCCAAAACTTGGACAGGTGACCTAAGCTAAAGGAAGGGCATTGGTGTCCAGTCTGAATAATATGGAAAGCCAAAACAGGGTTTTGAGCAGATGTATAACATGACATGACTAAAATTTTATAATCATTTTTGATGCTATGTTAGGAAGAATCTAAAGAAGAAAGAGATAATTTAGAAAGCTTTGAAATAACAGGTGAGAGCTAGTGGTGGTTTGGATCAGGTGGTAACAGTAGCGGCAGCAAAAAGTACTCTCCAGTGTATACATTTAAGGTAGAGCAAGGTTGAGTTGATATACCCGGATAGACAGAAGAGTGTGGGATGGGCCGACACAGGGAATAAAGCAGCATTTCACTTTTGAATGAGTTGTGGTGTAGATGTTTATCTCACATCCATGGAGATGTTGAAGAGGTAATTATGGAATTCTGATGTCTGAGAGAAAAATTGAAATTAAAAGTGCAAATTTAACTCATCAGCATTTGGATGATAGCTAAAGTCTTAAAACAGAACGAAATTGCAAAGGAAATGATTGTACATAAGGAAGAGGCTCTCCCAGAGACACTATTCAAAACATACTGGCACCAGCTGGTGTGGAATGAGCACTGGCCAATCTATGTGGACCCTGGTCACAAGGCTAGGTCATGTCTTCAAAGCCCCCAGCCAAGCCAGACGTTTCCTCTTTACTGTAAGCAGTGGGTCAGGTGTGTGAGGTGCTCGGGGTTGGTCAGGACCCAGGGCAGGAAGCAGAAAAGTCTGGGGCTCAACGCTAATGGTAAGGTTATTATTAATATAAAAATGCCTCACTATTATAACAATCAGTACAGCTGTATGTTTGCTCTGGTATTTTATGTTAAAAGTCAGAGAGAGTTGGAAGAAAACTGAGAAAAGCAGTCAGTTTTGTAAACAAAATAATGTCCCCCTCTCCTGAAATACAGCCACATCCTAATCCCCAAGAACAGTGGATACATTGCCTTCCATGGCAGAAGAGACTTTGCAGATATTTTTAAGTTAAGTATCTTGAAGTGGGGTGATTACCCTGGATTATGTGGGTGGGAGCAATGTAATCCCAAGGGTCCTCAAAAGTGGAAGAAAGAGACAGTAGCAGTGAGAGGGAGACACGCTCCTTAAGATTGCAGGGAGAAATGCAAAACTGCTGGTTGTGAGGACACACCAGCAGTTTTAAGGTGGAGCCCTCTTAGAAGCACGAAAAGATTCTTTCCTTGAGCCTCCATAAAGGAATGCAGCTTTCCTGACACCTTGGTGTCGGCTCAGTGAGACTGATTTTGTTTTGTTTGGTTTTGTTGAAGGGTAATTTATTTATTTATTTTATTTTAATTTTTTATTGAATTTATGGGTGTGGCGTTGGTTAATAAAATCATATAGGTTTTGGGTATACAGTTTTACAAGGCATCATTTGTGTACTGTATTGTGTGTTTATTGCTCCCAGTTCAGTGAGCTTGATTTTGGACTTCTGACCTCTACAAGCACAAAGTCATAAGCTCACATTGTTCAAAGTCATGGTGTGTGTGGTATTAGGTTAGAGCAGCAATAACGAACAGTGGAGCAGAAACCAAAACAGAGGGTGATGCCTTGGGAGTCTGGTAAAGCCATATTTTTTTCAAAAATGAGCAACTGGTCTAAATGCTAATGTCACGCTCTAGAGTTGGAGGAGGGAAGAACCTTCCTGAACACCCTATTTTATATAGCAGCCCTCACCTCTCTGCATCCTTTTATATTGCTTCATTTCTATAGCCTTTGATGATTCTGTAATTCTTGTTTATATACTTGTGCGTTTCCTCAGGTAGGGTTTGTGCTGTGTGCCCTGGTAGCAACATGGGTTGTTTTTGTTTACTCCATCTCCAACACAGGGAAGAGTGTCTGCACAGCACAGGCAATGTCTTTGTCATCTATTTAAATAAAATAAAAGACTCAATGCCTTTATATTTCTACCATTTCTAATTAATACTGTTTCAAATTTTTACCTATGGGCAGAGACTGAACACATGCGCACCAGCTCTGTTTTCCATTGTCTACATTCCCCATACTCCTTTAGATGGTGTTTTAGAGAACAGCATGTGGAAAGGGGTGTTGTATTCCGCCTGTAGTCTCAAAAAACATTCTGTGAGATGCTTCCTCACTATCTTATGGCTTAATCCTCATGAGAAGACCTTAGAAAAGGTCCTATCATCATGAGATGGAAGAAGCAAAGAATGCATATCCATCATATTTTAAGGCACCAATAAATTCCTAGTCACCTGCTGGTATGAATAAGAAATACCATTTCTTGTTTAAGGTCACTGAGATCTGGGGGTTGTTTGACACCCTGAAGCCAGCATTGATTACTTCCTACTTGCTATTCTGATATTGCAGCTTGCACTGATTTCCAGCATTGACTGATAGAAAGGATGTAATTATTTTATTAGGATTTGGATTTCTTCCTTTGCATCTTTAATCATTTGAAAACATGTACACGTTACATTACTTGCAGATTATTTTTCTTTTATTTCAAATGTGACGCTTCATTCTCTCGTTGTGCCTTCTGCCTATCTTTTGTATATGCCTATGTTTTAGGACACTGTTATTATGAGCTCATCCTTAACAGGGTTTTATTTCCCTCCAATCCCCTTCCTCTAAGGCAATCCTGTGTTAAAAGAATATTTTTCATTGTAATATTGAATTTTCTTCTTTCAGAGATCCCAAATAAGTAAGCCACCTAGGAGCCCATAGGTGCTTTAAAATCAGATCTCAAAGCTATTTAAGTCTCAACCCAAGAGTTTCCATTTCTCAAGGAAGATTTTCTTTTTTCAACCAGACATCAGGTGGAGAAGAGCTAGCTTTCTTATCATCTTTCTGTGTTTGGGTGGTTTTCTTTTTTTCATTCATCTTTTTAAAGAGAATTAAGCTCTTGGAAATCCATGCCTGTGTCTAAGGTTGGAGCACTCCCTTTCCTCATTTGTGCTCAAAACCTTGACCAAAAGTGTTAAAAAAAAGACTCCACTTTATAAGACTGATTAAGTCTTCCCCAGTGAAGCAACAGCTTCAGCTCAGAGCCATGACATTCTGACCTGAGTTCCCTCCTCATTTCTGCATTCTGGAGATTTTTTTCTTTATGTAGGCATTACTGGGTATTGTTATTTTTTTAAAAAAACTTAATCCACCATCTTGGCAGAGAAGAAAGTCTGAGACTATGTATATTGCAAAGGACTATTCCTAAGTAGCATGTAAGAAAATATGACAAAATAATGACTAGAATAGTTTTGAGGGGAAAGGGGAATTTTTTCATAATGCCAATAGAAAAATCAAGGCATAATAGTACATTGTGGTGTCTCTGTTCTATGGAGGGCTGGTATAACAGATGAAAAGAAATTGGTGATTTTGTATCCATCCAAACCATGATGAGATTACTTCATTCAGAAAGCTCAAATTAAAGCTATTTTAAGAAAAGGAAGATCTAATTCCTTTAAAAATAAGGACACTGCTGAGATTATATTTTGCTTTCCTCTTCACTCTGTCAAGTGTAAGTAAATGATCTGGCTCCCTCCCTTAAGCTGTTAAGCTTTATCACTAATTGGCCTACTTTCCTTTTAACATGTCAAATTTGTTTCCATCTGTATTGAAGATCATTTAAAAAGACTCTCATTGCAAGGCAGGATAGGAAGATGCAGGAAAATTCCTTGGCAGGTGGACTAGGGAAACTAGTTAGGGAGACACGTAACTGGCCATCTGGCCTCATCCAGAACCCTGACTCACCTGCCTCCTTCTTCCTTGCAGGACCACTTTCTTAAGCATTAAGCCCTCAGGACAATGAGGTTCTGATCAGCATCAAATAATCTTAGAAACAAAGCCTCAGGTCTGTTCACCACAGAGACAGAGTTTTGATCAAACTAGAGATAACATTCAGTTGTGTTTCAGGCCCAGAAAAGCAGCAAAACCAGATGAAGTGACCCCATTGCTGGCATCAGGACCAAATGCAATGATGCAGTGACCAACGGCCCCCTACCCTAGTGCCAACCAGTCAGTAGAGACCACAGCCCTGACCTTATCCTCTCATTTTGATGAGTCAGCACATTAAAGAAGACACCTGGAAAGCTGATGAATATTCCATTGAGATCCTCCCCTGGGATCTCCTCTAAAATTCCTGCCTTCAGAAAACATATAAAAACCCTTAAGGCAAAGGACCCAGTGCACACTCTGTATCTAGGGCACACCCACCCCTTTCTTCAGGTGTATCTTTGCTTTCTTTCTCCTAAACTCTAAGATTCCCCACAAGACTTACAACCAGGAAAGGAGCAAGTAGCAGCAGCTTGTCCCTGGCTAACCCCCTGAGCCTATCTTCAAGGGCTCTTCTTTTGCCTCTAACTGTCTCCTGAGTCCATTCTCCCTTCTTCTGCCTCTGAGTTTCTTTCTAAAAGGCCAAGGCAGCCCTCTGAGCAGGTCACTTGTGCTTGAGTATACTTTCTCTTTGCATGTTAAATAAACTTCCTCTTGCACTAGAGTTCTCGATTCTGAATTCTTTCTGGGCTGAACTCAAGAACCAGGGGCTGGCAACACTGGTAACAGTTAGAGGTATCTTGTATCAGACCAACAGCTCACTATCCTGCTATACACACACAATAAATACAATGGTCAAATAAGCTCGATACCATATATACTTCAAACTTCAAATGAACATGTACAAGTGTTGGAACTCTCAGTGCAGTATGCCTTTGAAGTTCACTGCCAGAGTGTACCTACTGCTCTAATATAGTCAAGATCCTTTAAATATTTGCATCATATTGTTCCTGGTCTCATTAATTCTGAGAACAAGATAATCTTTAAATACAAAGTATGAACTTTCAGTTGTAAAATTTACAAGTCATAAGGATGTAATGTACATCAAGTTGACTATAGTTAATAATACTGTATTATATATTTGAAAGTTGCTAGGAGAGCAGATCTTAAAAGTTCTCATCACAAGAAAAATTTCTAACTATGTATGATGATGTATGTTGACTACTTACTACGGTGATTATTTCACCATATACACAAATATCAAATCATTATGTTGTACACCTGATACTAAGAAGGGTCAATGACTAATTATAGAAAGAACCTGTGGTTGTGAACTGGGGGCTAGAATAGTGAATGAAATCCAGCAGTAGGTACTAAGAATGGGCTTTGAGTAGTGGCAGTCCAAGATTAAAAGTCTGGAATTCTATTTTGGAAAGGAAACTGAACTTAACCTGTAAATGCCAGGACACCAGAAGTTGGCTTTGTGAGTGAGCAAGTGAACGGAGTTATTCATGAGCGCCTAGCTCTGGACTAAGGCTGTGGCATAACAGGAAATGCACCGATTTTCTGTGATTCTATGAGGAAATAGGCTGGCCATAAAAGAAAGAATGGAGCCAGGGGGTGGCCCTCTTCCATTCCAGGGGGTGTGCTATCAGGAATAGCACTTCCCACGTGGAAGAAAAGGCTCCAACCTCCCAGTGTTAGGACTTGGGTAGGGACAAAGGTTACATAAAAATGCAGCCACCATTCAGAAAGTCCTTACTCTGGTATTGGAACAAAGTGCCAGAGGCTCCTATGGGTCCCTGAACTATTTAATAACTGACTTGTAGATAGGTCCTGGGGTTCTCAAAGAGAGGTCAGAGTTCAAAGAAAAGAGACATTCTTCAGGGAGCTCAAAAAAGCAGCTGTTTGCCAACTGATAAAGAAGTATTTTGGTATTGCAACAACGATGCTGCCCTTTTCAGTGGTGTATCCCAGCTGAATATCAGCGATCAGCAAGGAGCAAATCATCCTGGAAAGCCACCTAAATACAGGGCAGAGAGTACTGTGTGTGAGTTCTAAATATCTATGACATTTCAACAGGAAAAAAAACGACATTACAGAGTAAAAGAATACAGAAAACCATGAGAAACAGTCAATAAATACATCAAAAAGAAAGAAAGAAATCACTCCCCAAGGCAAAAGAAATGCTGCAGCCAACTTAAAAGTTACTTAAAATGAATATGTTTCAAATTACTTAAAAGATAAAGGACAGAAGGGTTTTGCTTTGTAATAAGAACAGAAAGATACGAAAGAAACAAAGAAAAAAATAGGACCAATATGAATAAAGAGACATTGGGAAATTTTAGTGATAAAATGTTCAGATGTGGAAACACCAAAGAAAACTGAAAAGAGGACTGGTGATTTAGAAGGTAGAATTTTTAAAATCAAGTGTTTGCTTTGTAGATATAAAATGTAGAATAGACAAGTGAATAGATTGAAAAACTCCAGTGTATGCCTTACATATTCATACATATTCTTTTAATTAGATTATTTTCACTGTGAGAATATTAAAATTTCAATAAAACGAGGCTCTGAAATTTTGCCATTGTTTTCCTCAAGCGTGCTGTTCGGGGTAAGGGCATAATTTTATTCATAGTGGGAGGCAGTTAATTTATGCAATGTGCATCCAGCATGCCTTCTTAAGTAGTCTCAGCTAATTCCCTGAAGTAATGAAACATGAATAGAATTACACAATTGATTTCATTTGGGCTACAGCCATTCTGAGCCACACTCATCATAAATATTAAATATGTAAGGAATACTGCAATCTTAAAAAAAATAAAAATTAGAAATTGTTAAAGCTGGACTTTAATGTCAACCATTTATTCTATTGGTTTTACTAGTATTATTTAATTGGGTATTTAACTTTAAAAGTTCAAGATTATATTTTCAATATATTGTGTTGGTGTAAACACAAAGACCAATAAGACTCAGTTCCTATTCTCAAATAGCAAAATTAATAGGAATAAATACATACAATAACAAAGAGTGCAAAGGCACAAGTGAAAGAGTTTAAACAATGTTAAAAACAAAGTGCTTTATCAGCACAGAAGAGGCACAAAAATTTCTCCCAACTTTGAAAATCAAAGGGTGGCTTTATGGAAAAGGAGGTCTTAAAATATGGACAGAATTGGGGGTTGGGTGAGAGGATGGGAGGAGTTACCAAGGTAGAAAAGTCGAAGAATGGGAGTAGTATGGAAGTACTAGGTTGGGAGCTGAGGTCGGCTGGGGCCCTGACAGTTAATTTTCTCTCTTCCTTCTTTTTTTTTTCCAAAACAGGAATCATGTATTAAGAAATTACTAACAGTGTTATATATAAAGTAATTTGGATGAGAAAAACCCTTGATTGAAGGCAAGAGAATTAGAAGGTTTTCCCAGTGGTTCTACCTGGAATTCATAAAGGCCCAAACTAGAGGATGCCAAGGGAGACAATGAACGCTGAGCCAGGGTAGAGAAGCAATTGGAAGGGAAAATTAAAAGAGCACAGAAACCAATGGGAAAGAATCAGCAGAGGAGAGGGGAGGTCAAAGACAACTGCCCTTTAGACTTGAGGTGTCAGGGAAGTGCTAGTAAGATTCTCTAAAATGAACTCAGAAAACACAGAGGCGGGCAAAATTAGGTTTACAGCTGTAATACAATAGTTAATAAACAATAATACAAGAATAAACTCGTGTTTCACGTACTCACAACCACAAACCTATTTTCGCTCACCCCGGAATATACATTTGGGAGAGAAAACGATGACCTTCATTTTGGACACATTTAATTTGGAGTAGATGAGCACATCCAAATGAACTTGAGCTCAATTGCATGATAAGAACCGCAGATGCCAACATAGTCATCTTAATCAGGAATGACTGTTTCAGACAATCGAATGAGAGAAGAGGGCAAAGTAAGACTGCTGGAGAATGACATAAGTTGGGGGAGTGGAAGACAGAAACGAAACGGGCAGAGAGAGAGGAAGGAGAACTCCAGGAAAGGACGAGCGAGCATCGATCTAGCTCGAGTGGCACGTGTTTCCTCGGAGGCAGCTGAACCCTCTTGAGAGACAGAAAGGAACAAACTACAGCGCCTTCTGCTGCTCTGGTCCCATGTAGGAAGCTGCGAGGACCTCCAGCTTCTGCCGTTTCCCAGGATATGACACCTCCAGCAGCAAAGCCGGTCCTTATAAAGAGGAAGCAGAAAGCATGGCAGACAAAAACATGCGTATCCGTGATGACTTTAACCAAAATCCATGAAAGAAACAAGGGGTCTGCAGGACCCAGAGGCTAATACCTGCACGGGTTCCAATTAGCCACTTTTTTCTTTTTTCTTTTACTCAGCTCCAAGCTATTTTGCTCATAAGCTTATTCTTTGCCTACAGTGAAGCCAGTCCTGAATTCCCCCTAGACTTTGATCCAAGGTGGAGCAAACATGGTTTTGCCTCGAATTTCTAATTAATTCATTATAATAGCATGCGGAAAGGGCCCTGTTGGCAGTGTGTGCAGTGCAGCCTTCACTTTTGAACTTGACCTTACCTGGTTAAAGTTTCATTGTGCTTTTGACTCATACCTGAGGCAAAAGCAGGCAAAACATTCACAATTCTTCCTGCTTTCTCTCCTTTTGCCAGTGTTTCCACAAGGTTTGATAACCTGCAGCTGTTTTCATTAATTACTGACTAATCTTGATACATTTCCTCCCCTCGGATTCAACAGATAGTGTCTCTGAATATCCTCTTAAGCAATACTCCCCAGAAGCAAATGCTGCCCTGGCTGGTATAGCTCAGTGGATTGAGTGCTGGCTTATAAACCAAAGGGTCACTGGTTTGAATCCCGGCCAGGGTATATGCCTGGCGTACAGTCAGGGGCGCATGAGAGGTAGCTACACATTGATGCTTCTCTTCCTCTCCTCCTCCTTCCCTTTCCCTCTCTCTAAAAAATAAAAGAAACAAATGCCGCCCAAAGCGAAAATGAGGAGAACAGAGCTCCTAGTTGATCCTGACCTCCGAGAGCGTGGGGAGCTGGGCATGGAGGCCACCTGCCCTGGACAGAAGAGCAAGAGTGAGGAAATGGGCCCAGAAAAGGCAGGCTGATCTTCTGTGGCCTTTAACTGAAGTGACATATGTAATTCTGATACTCATCAGGCCGGGAAGATGGGATATAGACAATTACAATATATTTGGACTATTGCATTTCGACACCAGCAAAAAAAACCCTAAACATACAAAATACAAATATTTGTTTACTCTAAGAATGTACTGTATGTTAAGTCAGCCATACAAATTAGCTCAGCTATAGCCCCAGAACCTGGAATTAAGTAGCCTGGACCAACCCTGGTAGGGAATGTTATTAAAATTTCAAAGCACCTGGTTGGATATTTCTTGTGACAATATATACATGTCCTCTTTGTCAAGGGTGAAAGTGAGAGAGATTAGTAATATTTCTATTATTTCCATTTAACCTTTCACCTTAAATAAATCATTAAAATCATATCAAAGATAAATTTTTAATTCATCTTGGATACAGTTTTTAATAATTTTATTTCACATTAAGTGGCACAACCAGTTTATAGATTATTTAATCCCTTGATTTAAATAATCTGTCACCTAGAAATGTCCAAGAAATATTGAAGTCAATATATTTTGAAGTAATTCCTGTTGATTGAGGTGGTATTAATTTGCTCATCTAGAAGCACTAACAACAATGTTACTAGTTTCAAAGTATAAATTTGATTACCTTTTTAGGTAATATCGAAGTACAAATTCTATGAGTTTACAAATTTAAATCTTTTCAATCTAACTTCTTTCTACTACTCTAAAAATGATACCGAGTAAGTTTGGAACCATTTTACCTCCAAAACTAAACAAACTAAAACCTGGGTGATTAAGAAAAAAACATTTGACTACCAGAGATGATTCTTAAACTATGTCAAATTGTAATGAATTATTAAACAAACGCTCAAGTGAAGAAAATTTCAAGAGAGAACTGATGGCAGACTCTACTAAGACTAACGGGATACAACCATCCTCATTAACCAGGGCTCTTTGGCTAGATTTTTATATTTAAACATTGTGCCACTTATGCAGTGTCCTGACCCATGCCAAGTGTCGCGCTGCCTTTGGAGGGAGACCGGCAGGGCCTCTTCCCTCCGGCTTTCAGTCTCTGTGGTTCTGACTCAGGGCTTTATGGCCGAGTCGCCACACCGGGTTTCCAGTTCGACTCAATTAAATCACACACACATTATTCAACGTGCGTTGTGCCAGGCCCTGAAGCAAATGCAAGAATACATAAGGCAAGGCATTTAGAACGTTGTCATTACATTTCATCTACACTTTTTTATTTCTTGTCTTTTCAGGCACAGTGGCATCATCACCTGGACATCATGGCACATTTTGCCACTTCGACTGAAGATGAGAAATTTGGCTTTTGTGGGCTTTGACCACAATCACCTTATAGACCTGCTCTGCACCCATTCATCTTCCCCCTTAAAAATATTCCTCGCCATCATCGACAGTTCCGAGAACCAGGTGTCCCCCGTTATCTCAGGTTACCGCCTATTTCTTGCTAACCTGATCCTTAATCTAGCATGAGTTCCATGCCGACGGTTTTTAAATTATGCCTCATAAATCATCATTTTGATACTTAAAACCACCTGTGTTTCTCCATGACATGTAGTTCAAAGTTTTAAATATTTAAATATGACAAAATTCCATCACTTACTATGGACCCAGTGTTAGTAAAAAAAAAAATCTGATAAAAGTCACAAAAGTTTGAGGAAAAAAAGCAGAGAAGACAGAACATGTTGGGTTGAGGGCGACTTTAATTACATGGCCCTTCATTTAAGGAAGAGAACATTGAATGTCAAAATGGAAAAATGACATGTCCAATGTCACAACATTGGTATCAGAGTGAAGCCTATAAGAGAGATTTTATTCTTCCCAATACAAAGAAATAGAGAATAAGTAAAGTAGAAATATGATACTCTGATGTAAAAAAAAACAGTTATCTGGCATAATTTTTCTTGGGGATTCAAAGTCATATTTACTAACAAATTTGGTCACAGTTGGACATAGGTGATTCTGCTCTCTTCGTTGTAAGATTGAATTAAATTAAAAAACACAAATTGCATCACCAGGTAGGTTCTGATTAGGGGCGGCCATGGCTGGGTGGCAGCATCACACAGGGCTGTTGCAGGTGGCTCCTGTGGGTGGTGGTACGTCTACCTTCCTGTCCTTTGTCACTGTCTCCTTTTAACTGTGCCAACAGTGAATCAGATAAGAAAGGGAGGGAGAACTAGTCCTGAATCAAATTGAGAAGGAATGAAAACCAAGCTGGGAAACTAAACTCACTTAATAATAGATAGTGACTGGTTATTAGGTGCTATCCACCATGCTAGGCAGAAGCCAGGCATGGTCCTTGTCCCCAGTCTGACACACAATTTTAGGGAATAA
>JAPYXV010004370.1:0-11437 GCA_028533065.1 Trachops cirrhosus
TATAGTCACTTAACCTCTCTTAAGTCTTGAGTTCTTTGTCTATAAAATAGGAATGGCACTTTTCACACCAGATTAAATGAGATTAAAAATTGTGACATGCTTTATGAATTATAAAGTTCTAGTCAACTGTTAACTATTTACACTAATGGTTTGCAACCTAATTAGCCATTGGTGAGATTCACCTCACGAGACTATAATGACAACTAAACAGAATCCCTCATCCTACCACCCTAGAGATTTTGATTGATGAGGTATGAAGTCAACACATCTCTAATTTCAGAAGCTCTGCAGGTGACACAGCCATGGTTTGGGACCACTAATTTAGAAATGTTTTATTTTATTGTTTTTATTAATTATTTTTTTTAAATCACAGTTTACTCTCAGCATTGTTTGATATCAGTTTCAGGGGTACAGCATAGTGGTTAGAGAGTCACATATCAATGCTTTGCAAAGTGTTCTCCCTGATATTTCCGGTAACACAGCTGGCACCATACATGGCTATTACATGTATCTCCTTATTTTAAAAGTTAATATACCATTTCAGGCTCACTTCTGGGATCCCTGCTATTCGGCTACATTTTGCCCATCACGAGTTACACAGACACAGCGAATTTTCAGGAAGCCTAACGTGGTCGGAACAACAACCACTTTCAGAGAGAGCAAGGGCTTTGAAGCGCAAACAGCTACCCCATATTCAACCAGGCACCCTGCAGCAAAATATTGTTTTCCTTCGTGAAAAACCCACAGATGAATTAGAAGTTGCTCATAGCAATATCCAAAGCCTAAACGTGTGCCACCGCGTGTCTACGCCAGGAGCCATGATTCAACTTACGCTTCGGGGGTGTTTTTCCTCCGTTTATGAAACGAACACAAGCTGTCAGAACAGGCTTTGATAACATTCCTTTGGACACCTTTGGTTTGTTTTTAATAGTGCGCTGTGTCAACACCGGGCTCTTTAAACACATAAAATTGCTGGACTTCAGGAAGTACATCAATTCCCATTAGTAAGTAAGTGCATAAAATCAGAATGGTTTGAGGTTCCTCTGTGCATCCCTATGACATTCAAATTGCTTCATTTCTTTTTCTCCCGTGATTTCTAATTTTCTCCTTAAATGAATTCATTACGCACCAGAAAGGGCTCATAGCAAGACAACCCCCCATCTGCATGTCGTACGCGTATACGCTGTCCCAACAGCAAACACGAAGTAAGGAGCGGCTGAATCTAACACATTACTCGTTCTGAGACCGGTTGTTTTCCGCAGCCAATGACCATAGACTGTAAGTGGGCTGGTTGTTAAAATGTGGATGAAGCTAACAACTCTTCCTTGAATCTATAAATCTGTACCAGTGTGAGAATTTATAGCCAACATGTAGTGTGCCGGGGATGATATCCGAACTGAATTTTTAAAGCTGCTGTGTGCATGGAAACTGTTGTAGAGCCCTGGTTAGCATTACTCACAGCCTGAAAGGAATCTATTCCAGTAGCATCCTACACCTTTATCACATATACATGGATGGATGAATTAATCAACTAGGCGCTGATTTAAATTAATTTAAAAATGAAACATTGAAAAGTCGTTTATTAATTTCTTATCGACTCACTTCAGTTTAACTAGTTGTACTTCCTAAATTCCCAGCTGTCTTAAAAGAATAAGCCACAAAAGTAGTAGGCACATCCTTTGTGCGTAAGACTATCTCTCTGAAGAAAAACAAGTTACAAAGAAGTATCCGAGTAATTATATTGGGACAATATGGAATTTTCCATCTTCGGTACCTCAAGTCATCCAAGGCACAGTGTAGAGAAATATAGAATATTCAGTGCCAAATATTAAAAATTCATATTCTGATTAGTGTTATTTTATCACGTATAAATAATTTAAGTAAAAATTTAGTAGTGCCCTGTTATTTGACATTGTTAATATATGAGCTCTTCTAACCTGCTGTTTTTTTGTTTGTTTGTTTGTTTATTTGTTCTAGGGTTTTGTTTTGTTTCCCCCAAAGAAAACAATGACTTTTTCCTCTTACACAGTAGGGTTGAGATCATTCTGCAGCTCAGGGCAGACAGCACGCTCAGTTCCAGGTCCATCCCTGAGCACAGAACCTCTTCCCTAAAGGCTGCTCCTTGAAGTCAGGTCCACGTACCCCCTGCCAGCGGCGCTGCTCTCCCTTCCTCTGTGTTTTGTTTACTCCGCAGCTGCCTCTCACTGTCCTCTGCGCCTCTAGTCCATGTTTTCTAGTCTCTCCTCTGGTTTCCCATGTGGGTAGAGGATCTTTTCCTTCCACTGTGGGGCCACTGCCTTTTTACCCCATTTCCCAACTAGCAAATGAATGTGCTGGAGAACTTAGTAAACCTCCTTTGATACAAATGTCTTGCTAAACTTAATAGCCTCTGCCCACCTCCCCTCTTTTTTTTGTTTTAGTGTATGACTAATCTTAATTGACCGAAGACATGGAAGATGAGGTCATTTTCGGTCAAACTGGGACAGACCACTGATTCCAACATTTCTTTTTCTCCAGACATAAGGAGAGAGGATAAAACTCTCAAAGGGCAGCTGGAATACAGATTTAACAGTGCTGTGAACAGGAATTGCCTTAGAACCATTTTATCAGCACAGTGCAGTGGTGGAAGTCTGAGCCACTAAGAGTCACACTTTCTAAATTCAAGCCCCGCTCTACCCTTCATTAGCTGCGTAACCAGGGCAACCTCTCTAGGTCTTGGTATTAGGGATAATAATAATCCTGTTTCAGAGGACGACTGCTAGAATTACATAAGTTCATACATTTAAGATACTTAGAATAGGGCCTGCCAAAACATAAGTGTTCAAATGTTAAATTATTATTAACACCTTTTGGATTTCATTACACTAGTGGGAGTTAGATGGGATACAGTCATGAAAGAGAAAACTGTGATAAGAAGAAAGTGATCGTGGTAACTATTCGTCTTATGAACAAAATGGCCCATAAATGTGCCTCCAGATCAGCAATGAGAAAGGACCCTTGTCTTGATCTGCTCTAAATGGTGGTCATCCAACAATGTTCAATAAAGTTCAGATTCATTGACTGATTGATTAATTTATACCTCCCATCTTTTTATTAAAGTGCCCTAATTTTGCTTAATAATAAATTCAGGGGCACGCTCTCTGACTCACGTGGGAATCCCCAGAAAAAGGATGAAGCGGTGGGTGTGGAGGAAGACTCTCCGTACCGGTGAAGCGTTGTCAACGCCACCAAAAATCCAGGGCTCCGGGAGTCTTAAAACAAGTGTGCTCGCTCTGATCCATGCTAAGCCCCTTCAGACTATCTCACTCCCTCTTTATAACTGTCCTATGCAACAGAGTCTGTAATTTTCTCCATTTTATGTAAGAGCATTTATATAAGAGCATTTACTATTTGCCTGGCATTTTAAATTGCAGATAAAAAAATGATCCAGATAGATATAATCATTACCGTTCTAGAATGTACATCCTCATAAAAAGGAGAGACATTTAATGCTATTAACAAAATGATTTACTTGGAATGGTGATATATACTTGCTGGAACAGTGTAAGGTGCTGTGAGTTCATATCTCGGAGGGATCTGGCTCTAGGAACCAGACAAAAACAGGTGATGGTCAGGGCTTAAGTGAGTGGGTCCAAGAAAAAGAACTTGTGTTTTCAACGAACCTGGGGCAGGATGTAGCATGGTGCATTCTAGGATAAGAAAGACCTGGCTTGTGGGAAACCGGAGGGAGAGAAGCAGGAGAGTGGGAGAGGTGAGCATGAGTGAGGCCAGCTGGGGCTCCATAGTGCAGGCCCTGTGACCATGGTGACTATTTTTGGCTGGATTCAAAATATAATGAAAAGCCACTGAAATAGTTTAATCATGGAAATGGTGTGCCCGTATTTGTTTATACCTTGGCCATATTATATAGATTGGATTGCTCTCCTGCACTTAACTCTTCAGACTCTCTCGCATGATGTTTTGGTATACAGCTATATATAAAACATCTTTTAAATCTATGCTTTCCTTTTGAAACAATGGAACAATGTGCCTTTCAGATACATTTCACTTTGAGAGGATATTTACAACCCCCAGGAAAATACACTGAAGTTGTTCGCTACAGACATAGAATTTGGGAATGAAAAGAATTTTTTTCCATTTGCCATCTTTTTAGTATGCCAGGAATACTGATAAGACAGCAAGAGAATCATTTGCCTTTAAGAGCAAGGTTCTAATTTACATACCAACTTAATAGGCCAGGAGATCTTTAATTTCACATTCTGTTCTTCTAGCCCAAGTGTCAAAGTTTTTTCCCTTGCTCTAAAAAATCCTCAAAGAGTAAATAGGTTTATATAACACAGAGAAGTTCCTAAAGCTTTATTCTAGTCATAATTCAGTGTTATTTTAACTCATTTATAAGTAAGTTCTAAGCAGCACAATGTAGTTTGGAATATGAAAGTGAAAAAGACACGTTTTCTGTCTTTCAGAGTTTGAAGGGCAAGTACATTTTAAACCATAAAAAAGAGACAGAGAGAAACTGTGAAAGCTCCTTAGAATGGAAAATGACTTCCAATAATCAAGCTAGAATTCTTTTGAGATTGGAATCATATTTCATTATTATTTTGTCCCATAAGCGACAATGTAGGTGTTCAATAAATATTTAATCATTAATCATTCCTTTTTCTAATAGTAACCAGTTTTTAAATGATGGGAAACAAATCTGAAGCCAATATTTCCAACATAAAAACATCAATAATTTTTCTCATTTCTGAAAATTTGGGTTAAAAGATTAACACTAAGGGGATTTGCTGATAGGCCATGCAGATGAGCCAGAATGAAAAATAATTAGATTGAAGAACAATTTAAAAATCGATTAAAAAAAGAAAAATAATTAGATAAATTCGCAGCATCTCAATTACAAAAACATAAAATAAATGCAGTAGTGTGTAAAGCAAAGCAGAGCCTCCGAGCTAATAACCCTAATGTACTTACCGGGTGTGGAGCTGGCTTGGTTGGCTGACTCATTCCCTGAGTGAGCAGGCATCACTTCACCTTTTTTTTTTTATTTTAGTTTATTCAGTACAGTTTCTTTCCTTTATTCCCGTTCCAGCCCACCCACCCATCCCTCCCATTTCCAAGCCCCGAGCCCTTGCACCTGGCAGAGGAGAAAGCAGCACCGATCCATAGAGCTGGAGGGGACGTGGCACCTTGGCCTGAAACAGCCGTAGCTTTTGTGAAGACAGCCCCACAGGCCATCAAGAGACTGAGACTTTTGCACATTTGACTCACTAACTCTATTTTATTACCTTTAAGTCATTCTTCAAACTTTTCCATAACTATGCTTTCCATATACTCACTTGTAAAAATTGCATCTGAAGTCTTGATTTCTGATCCCATGTTCAGTCCTCCCAAACCTGAAAATACTGTTATTCTAGCAATAATTCACACTGCCCTAGAACAGTCATGCTCTCCTGAAGGACGGGAATCCATTCTGAGAACTACGGTGGTAGGTGATTTCGACATTGTGTGGACATCACAGAGCGCTCTTACACAAATGTAGATGCGCAGCCCCCTGCACACCTGCGCTTTATGGTGTGGCCCATTGCTCCCGGCTGCACACCCACAGAGCACCTCGCTGTACAAAACACGATTAGATGGAGCAGAAGAGACCGCCAGACATGAGACGTATGAGGCTGCTGCCGGCATAACACGGCGCACTGTTTTACAGCAAACTTTTTTACTAAGTAGAAAGGTACACTTTAAAATGACAATAAATAGTATAGTAGAGTAAATACATAAACCAGTAGTGTAGGCATTTATTATCACTGAGTATTATGTACTGCACATCATTGTATGTGCTGTCCTTTCATGTGACAGGCAGCACGCAGTAGGCTTGTTGACACCAGCACCACCACAAACAAGTGAGTGAATGCAGTGTGCTGGGACCTTATGATGGCTACAACAACATCGCTAGACAAAAGGAGATCTTCAGCTCCATTATGATCTCGTGGCACTACGACATATACGCGGTCTACAGTTGAACAAAGCATAGTGCTGAGGCCCAGGACTTGTTCCAATGTTGCGCTTCTCAGTGAAACTGTATATGTTTCTGCCATGTTTCTGTTTTATGTGCTGTCCATTGCATGTACTTCTGATCATTCAGTAGATGCTTCATATGCAAATCTTCTTAAAAACCCTGAGTTTTCTATGCACCACTTAGAAAGCCTGCATATAATAGTCCATTATATGAGTGTACCCTGATTAAGTAGCTTATTTCTTCAATATTCAACATTTAAACTATGCCTATACTTTTGCTATAAATAATGCTGAGATGAAAATCATTTCTCATAACTTTTCATCTGCATTTCATGCTGTACTTTTAAGGCAGACTCTCAGAAGAGAGATTCAAAGGCCAGGAATATGTTCAAGGTTATTGGGACATATCACCAAGTGCTTTCACCAGAAGTTCTAAAAGCTTTCTGCTGAGAACTTCTTACAATAACGTGTTATAAATGCTTGGGATAGTGTGCTCTTTACCTTTGGGGTACCAAGTGGAGGTGCGGGAGGGGGTCTGCTGGGAGAGGAGTGGTTTATCAATGCCATTGTTTAGAATTGCCCGAGCACCGTGCGAGTAAAAAGCAGGCCCCTGTTGGTTGGTTTTATTATTATTGTTGACCTCTCAACAGACAAGGCAACACCCTCTATGCCTGTATCTTTGGCAGGCCACTGCTCTTAATTATGTACATTTATATACACGAAGACAGAGAAATGCATCAAATTGTGGACATGGGCAATGCATTTATTTATTTATTTGAAAATGTTTAGGGTGCACTTGCCTTATGCACACATTCCATACAGAGCCGGAGAGAAAACACTGAACAAGCTCATGCTTTTAAGCAGTAAAGTGTGGCTGACGTGAGGGGTAATTTTTTACTCTCTTCTACATGGTTGCAGTGCCCGGGTTTCCAAAAATGAACAAATTACTTTTGTCATCAGAGCAGTGATAAATATGTTTATTATTCAAAGTTAAAACTGGTAAGATGAAATCTAGCAGTAATCATGCTTTAATCTCATAAACTTGATCTAACACTCCATCAACAAACTTTTTCTTTTTTAAATTAAAGGGACCATTGGCAGGGCTCAAGGAGAGAGAACATAAAAAAGCACAAATTGAAGAATGTGGGTGAACAAATCCTAGCAAGCCCTCCTCTTCCCTCTCTGCTTCCCTGCACCCACTGATCCGCCCCAACACATACCTCATAAGTCTCATGGAATGCTTTGTCACCGTTGCTGTAGGCCTTTGGGAACATTACAATTTGTGCCTGGGTCATTGCTAAGATGCCAGATGTATGACTCGAAACCCTTGAAATGCTTAAAGAGCATGTGCTTTCACAGAAGCCTGGGCACAAGGGTGAGATGAGGATTCTCTGGGAAATCTAAGCAAAGAGGGGAAAGCTCTAGAAGAAAGGCTGGCTGCTCAGATGTGTTCTGAAGATCTGGGGCTGGGCCTTCGTGGACAGAGCGCTCCCCTTGTCTGGCAAGGACACCCTCGGCTGTTTATTTAGTTCACAGATGCTTTGAGTGCACTCAGCCACGTGAGAAGAGAGGGTGACGCTGGGCATACACAAGTGAGCTGTTGGCAGAGCCCCTGGGGCCCATAGAGTTAATAAAATCCAATACGACAAGGAAACAAAGATAAAAAATTACATTATTCTCAAGTCTGCTGTAACAGAACAGAACAAACAGGTCTGAGGTGGAAGAAGGGATGCTGTGCACAGTGGAGGAAGCATAGAGAGCGTCTCTGGGAAGGTGACATTCCAGCTGAATCCCGGAGGATAAGGAGCCAGACATCACAGAGAGAAAGGAGGGGATTTCGGGTCCAGGAAATGGCAAGGAAGAGGCCTGCATGAAGTGGGACAGATGTCATGTGAAGCCCTGAGGGACAAGTTGGGAACAAGATGGGCGATGGTGTAAGATGACTTTGGAGATGTGGGTGGGACCAAGCAGAGAGGTATGGGGAGACCAGCAGACAGAACGAGGTGGTCGGATCTTGCAAGATTTGGGACAGGTTAGATCGGAAGAGGCATGATACGAGAAGGGCCGTTGTGAATTCAGCCACTTACGGGAAGTCACCAGATCTTCCTTTGGAGAGGTGGGAGGCAAAAAAGTGTCACATGAACCCCATAATAACATCACTGCCGCACTGCATCTTTGTGACATCTCAGGTTCCAGGAATTGGGGGGAGGGGTACCAGCTGGGCCCCCTGGCTATTATCGCATGTAATAGCTAAGGAAAATGGCAAAATATGGTTACCATGTAAACTAGAGGGATAATTTTATCCAGGTCCTACTTTGTCACATAGCTACTGGTGCTAGCAACTTAGACCCTCTGGGGAGAAAAGACGTCAAATTAAATTTAGTGATTCTAATCTCTGATTATGTCAATAACAGGCACAGTATGTTTAAATCTGACAGAAGTGTGGAATAATGGTTCATTTCTTTATTCCTTCTGAAGTCATCTGCCTCTCAACCTAAAAGCAGATTGTTTTGATACTGGTAAGTAGGTCATACAAGGCATACTCACCCTCCCCCTTTGGATAGACCAAGTCTAAAAATAATAAAATAATAAATAACTAAACTTCAACTCTGTCTTAAGCAAAAAGAAAATATAATGAAATATTACTGATCATGTGGAAAAATTGCCTTTGTTGCTGCACTAATTCTACTACCACTAAGATTAGTGTGGAAAAGATTGAATGTTGCCACTTCAATATTAATTGGTCTTTCAGAGCTCAAACAGAAATGGCTATTTAGAATCAATTTGGGAAGACTGCAGACACTGTTTTTTTTTTAAACAGTACTATGAAAATGGAAAAATAAGTGCTGAGAGGCTTAAGGACATTATTAAACTCATTTATTATTCTTTTTTTAACATAGAGTAAATTATAGAAATCTCACCAAATCAACAGAGTAAAAGATAATAGGCCATAATGAGATATGCAATTTATTTTTTTAAATGGGAAAAGAACTATTAGATCAGAAATGGCAGACCCATTAGGAAGTTATATAAATGTTTCTCTTTCAAATAATATAAATTCCTTATCCCCCTAATGTCTATGCCCCAACAGTTTTGTTCATTTTCATAAATTTCAAAAGTCTCATTCTTTCACAATATATTTCAAACAAAGACATTTTATTTCATTTTAACAATTAAACAATTTTATAGTCTGGTCCCTTCAAAATATATTCTGCAGTTTATTAGAATAGTTGTGACTTACTTCGTGGTTAACAAAACAGTGATTATTAAGTTGACTCTGACGTCTGTGGTCGCTGCTACTGTGCCATTGTAGCACCTTGAGGAATTACGGTGTCCGGGGCTGGAAACAGACAAGGCCATGAAAGTGCCACGATCTCAGACATCTCCTGTACTCTTGAAACTAGCTTGTCATAAGAACTTTGTCTTAAGAAGGGACAGGAAAAAAAGCCCCTGAACCCCTTCCCTAGCTTTAGCGCTTACCAAGAGAATAGACTCACACCCTAATCAGCCTGTGGGTTTTTGAGTCTCACATATTTGGATTCGACCTCTTGATGCCGACTGGATATCAACTCACGATGATACACTTGAATAAGTCACTAAGCAATTTCTCTGCCTCAGCTTTCCAGTCTGGAAAATGGACAAAACGAGGCCCTAACAGAATCACTTACTATGTAACAGGAACTAGTACCATGATTAGCATAAATTAGACATTCCACAAATACTAATTTTGCTTTCCTTAGAAGTGAGGTGGCACATGTCCTCAAACTCTGGGTCACTGGGCCTGTGTCTCACCAAACATCCTTTAGAGACAAAAAGTCTCAGCCCCTTTGGGTTGCTATCATAAAATAGTACAGACTGGGTGGCTTACAAACAGCAGAATTTACTTACACTTCTGGAGGCTGGGAAGTCCAAGATCAGGGTGCCAGATGGTCATGGGGGTGATTAGGTCATGAGGGTAGAGCCCTCATGAATGGGATTTGTTCTCTTAGAAAAGAGACCCTGGAGAGCTCCACCCACTCCGCCTGGAGAGTACAAAGGGAGGAGACACCCTCTATGGACAGGGAGCAAATCCTCACCACGCATGCATGAATGGAGCTTGGACCTCCCAGCCTGCCCAGCTGTGAGAGAGAAAAGTTTGCTGTTGAAGCCACCCAGCCTGTTCTTTTTGTTATAGCAGCCCGGATGGACTAAGACAGTATCGTTCTGATACTTTCGGAAAGCTAAAGGGCTTAAGATTGTACAATTGTGGAAATTATTTTATTATTATTTTACTGATTATATACATTTTTAAAAGCACAGAAAAGTATAAATAACAAAAATAATTATGTATTTACCTGCAACTTAAGTTAAAAAAGCAAAAACTGTGCATTGTTAAAGTCATCTGCGCACCCTTCTCGGATCAGTCTGGATGTGCTGTTCCCCAAGCCTGTACGCCCCCTTCGACACTTACCCATAATGGATGTGTCCCAAAACAATGAAACAGTTTGTTTGGGACATGTGACATTGCATGGAAAAGGCACACTTTTATGTAAACTTCTAAGACTTGCTTTTCAAACTCAACATAATATTTTTAAAATTTTCTTAAAGGCTTTGATACATGAAGCTCGGGTTTCCTCCCATGTTTGAATATGCCACTACTCCTACAGCCAGTCTCCTCCTGGTGGACATTAAAGCTGTTTCTCCCTTTCCACTATGATAAACAATACCATCATGGATATTCTTGAACTTGTCTCTTGCACCCAATTTTAAGAGCAATGCCAGCTTTTTTACTTAGGAATGGACCTTCTTGGTCATGGGGCGAGAATGACTTCAGCCTTATCCTATGACACCAAATTCTTCTGAAAGTGATAAACCAGTTTACCCTGCAAACAGCAGTGTTTAAGTGTGTCTAGTTCCCCAATAGGATTTTATACCTTTGCTGGTGCCACGCGTAGGAAGTGTTTTTCCCTTTGGTGTAATAAAGTCCTCCTTAGACAACAATAATGTTTTTAAATGTAACTCCCTCATAGTCACAGTAGAAAAAAGGGACTAAATCTGTCATGACGGAAACAAAGATAAAAGTAATGAAAAAGAAAAGGAAACCCTTTCTGAAATATAAACCCGGTCGAAGCTGTATCTAGTACATGTTTGGAGTGTGGGCAAATACACTGAATTGACTGCGTATGGGTTTAGCTGTCATTCCCAATCTAGAGCAAAAGCTTTCTTGCCCATTAAATGGGCAGTTAAATTGCTCCCTCCATGGCTCTCTCCTGCTTTAACAGTCTCTCTTTGTACTAAGAAATTAAAGAAAGCCAAAGCAAGATGGGCAATTCTCTTGCTTTAACGCCTCATTTCTTCAGGATGGATGAACGCCTGCACACGCGGTCCCGTGTCCCTGGGGCGCCTCTCTGCTGCACTCCCCTGTGACTTCTCCATCAAGCAG
>JAPYXV010004371.1:0-11437 GCA_028533065.1 Trachops cirrhosus
GTTGTTCCACTTAGTTTTACATTCATTGGTTGATCCTTGTATGGGACCTGACCAGGGATCAAAGCAACTGAGCTACCTGGCCAGAGCTTAAGTAAGTTTTTCTAATACCATCTGACATATAGCAATCAGATATGGAGTCTCACTGACATATATGAAAGCTCTATTATGGTATTATTAGCAGTATGACCCCACAAAGTCATTGAACTTCACTGGAGTATTCTGTAAAAGGAAGATGTCACCCACCTTGCAGGTGTGTTGTAATCCAGTGATTTCATGCTTTCCTAGATCCATCCCAATATCACATGGGTTTACCATCCTTTTCATAATCATCTATTTTTTTCTTCAGTTAGTCATTCAACAATTCTTCTTGAGTGTTATCGCTCTGCTACACACTTATCAAGGTAATAAAAGCAAAGATTACTATCCTTGAAGGGCTTACCTTCTAGTAGGAGGACAGATAATAAAGAAAATAAATGAGTATAATATATAGTATACAGAAAATGACAAGCACTATCGAGAAATAAACTTAGAGCAGAATAAGGAGAGTTACAAGAGCCAAGGTAGGATGGACTTTGCAGTAATCAAGGCAGGTTTCAGAGAAATATTTGAGGAACAATTTGCAGGAAATGAGTGAATTAGACAAATGGATATTGGGAGAAGAAGACTCCAGGTAGAAGAAGTAGACCCTTGGAGGAATAGCATGTTCTTCAAGGAGGCCATTTGGGCTTAGATCTGAGGAAATGAGCGGAAAAAAATATAAGAAGTGAAAGAGATCATGGGGACTAAATCATCTAGGACTTCATGAACTATTGTGAGCACTTCAACTTTAACTCTGGTTGAAATGAAAATGTTTTGCAGTATTTTGAGCATACAACTGATGAGACCTGATTTTTTTAGGAGATCACTTTGATTTCTTAGTGGAAAAGACCTTAAGGGAAAAATGGAGGGAAGCAGAGATATCTGTTGGGAGTGGCAAAGACCAATGTGGTAGCAGTGGATATGGTGAGAAATGGTTAAATTCCAGATATATTTTGGATATAGACCAACAATGTTTTCTGATGAATTAGACTTGGACTGTGAGAGAAAGAGAAGACTCAAAGATGACTCTAAGTTCTCCATCCCTTTTATATAACACATCCTCTTCAAGTTCTCCCATTAAAGTTTACTGGTTTTATATTCCATTCAATCAAGGTTTCATGCTCCCAACTACAAAAATTGAATAAAGAATGCATGGTATTTTAGTGTAGTTTTGTTTTTAACTTATTGTTTTGCACTGACCCTAGTTTAAGTAGCCAAAAGGCATAAAGGTGGTTACTTTCCTAGGCTGAGTTTTAATCGTGGATTAGGGCCTATTAAATCACTTCCCAGGAAATCTTTCTTTATGCTGGAAGCTGAACTTCTCATGAAAAGGTTGGTTCTATGCCCTATCATGACAGCTTGCTTTTGTTTGGATTCAGAATTAGTGCAGCTCTACATTCTCTTAGGTAAATAAGAATTAAATCTAAGTTCTTACAAAGAGCTCAAAAGGCAATACGAAACTGTTATAAATGGTAGGAAAAGTTAATCATCATTTATCTTAACTAATTTTAAATTATATTACAATTAGGGACTTCTGGCCAAGATGGAGGCATAGGTAGAAACACTTAACTTCCTTGCACAACCAAAGAAAGGCAACAACAAATTTAAAAACAAAAATTAACCAGAACTGCCGGAAAATTGAACTGTATAGAAGTCTGACAACCAGAGTTAAATAAATAATCATCCAGACCGGTAGGCAGCAGGGACTGAAAGGACACACACAAAAAAGCAACAGCTGGAGAACCAGGGAGGGCAAGGTGGCTGGAGGAACAGAAGTGGCGGCTAGTGGACCTGGCAGTTCCACATTTGCATTTGGATAAACCAAGAGGAAGAACTGAGGAGCAAGACAGACCATGCAACCCAGGGTTTCAGTGCAGGGAAACTAAAGCTCCAAAACCTATACCAGTAAAATTTTGTGTGGGTTGCGGTGGTGGGAGAAGCTCCCAGCCTCATAGGAGAGTTCCTTGGAGAGGCCCACAGGGTCTTAGAACATACACAATCCTCCCACTCAGGAATCATCACCAGAAGGGCCCAATTTGCTTCTGCGTAGCAGGGGAAGTGACTGAAAGCTAAGAAAGCACCACCATTCCCTCTCAGAGCCCTCCCCAACATACAGCACCACAATGCAGCCACGTGGGTTGCCCGGCCCTGGTGAATACTTTAGACTCTGCCCCTTACTACATAACAGTTATGCTGAGGCAAAAAATATGGCCCAAATGAAAGAACAGATCAAAACTCCAAAAATAGAACGAATCAATGAAGAGATAGCCAATCTATCAGATGCCCAGTTCAAACCATTGGTAATCAGGATGCTCACAGAAATGGTTGAATATGGTAGCAAAATAGAGGAAGAAGTGTAGGCTATGCAAATTGAAATAAAGGAATATGTACAGGCAACCAACAGTGACCAGAAGGCAACCGGGACTCAGATCAATGGTTTGGACCAGTAGGAAGAAAAAGCATTCAACCAGAACAGAATGAAGAAACAAGAATTAAAAAGAATGAGGAGAGGCTTAGGAACCTCTATGACATCTTTAAACGTTCCAACATCCGAATTATAGGGGTACCAGAAGGGGAAGAGGAAGAGCAACAAGTGGAAAACTTATTTGAACAAATAATAAAGGAGAACTTCCCCAATCTGGCAAAGGTAATAGACTTCCAGGAAGTCCAGGAAGCTCAGAGAGTCCCTAAGAATTTGGACCCAGGGAGGAACACACCAAGGCACATCATAATTACATTACACAAAATTAAAGATAAGGAGAGGATCTTAAAAGCACCAAGAGAAAAAAAGACAGTTACTTACAAAGGAGTTCCCATAAAACTGTCAGCTGATTTCTCAACAGAAACCTTGCCAGGCAAGAAGGGGCTGGAAAGAAGTATTCAAAGTCATGAATGGCAAGGACCTGCATCCAAGATTACTGTATTCAGCAAAGCTGTCATTTAGAATGGAAGGGCAGATAAAGTACTTCCCAGATAAGGTCAAGTTAAAGGAGTTCATCATCATCAAGCCCTTATTATATGAAATGTTAAACGGACTTATCTAAGAAAAATAAATTGATCAAAACTATGAACAGTAGAATGACAACAAACTCACAACTATCAAGTAAACCTAAAAAAAAAAAAAACTAAGCAAACAACTAGAAAAGGAACAGAATCACTGAAATGGAGATCACGTGGAGAATTATCAGTGGGGTAGGGGAGGAGAGAGAATGGGGGAAAAGGTAATGGGAGTATGAAGCATAAATGGTGGGAAGTGGGGGTGGGTGGGGTGGGGGCATGGTAGGGTGAAAATGGAGACAACTGTCCCTGAACAATAATACAAATTAAAAGAAAAATTAAATAAATAGACAGGGGAAAGTTAAAAATAGTACAGGAAATGTAGGAGCCAAAGAACTTACATGTTCAATCTATGAACATGAACTAAGGGACGTAGGAATGCTAGTGGGAAAGGGGTTGCAGTGCAGAGGGGAATAAACAGGAGAAAAATGTGGGATAATTATAATAGCATAATAAATAAAATATATTTTTAAAAAAGAAAAAAGAAAGCTGCTTTTCTTTGTAATTAGAATTTTTTTAAAAAAAATGCAATGACAGAGAGCTTGTCTTTAAAAGTTATATTATAATTAGATTTTATAGTCAATATTATTTTCTATTAGTTTCATGTTTGCAACATAGTGATTAGACAATCATACACTTTACAAAGTGACCCCTGATATTTTTATTATGCACGTGGCACCATACATAGTTATTACAATATTATTGACTATATTCCCTAGGCTGTACTTTACATCCCCATGACTATTCTGTTACTACCAATTTGTAGTTCTTAATCCCTCGCCTTTTTACCCAGCCCCCCAATTTCATTCTCCTCTGATAACCATCAGTCTGTACTCTTCATCTATGAGTCTGTTTTTGTTTTGTTTGTTAGTTTATCTTTTTCTTTGGAGTACATATATAGGCAAAAGCATGTTGGATTTATCTTTTCTCACTGATATTTCACTTAGTATAATACTGTCTAGGTCCATCCATGCTGCCCAAATGGTAAGATTTTGTTCTTTTTGATGGCCAAGTAATATTGCACAATATATATTTACCCCACATTTTTATCCACTTTATTGATGGGGATGTGCATATCTTCCATATTTTGGCTATTGTAAATAATACCACAATGAACATAGGGGTGCATATAATCTTTTTAATTATTTTTTAATTTCTTCCTATAAATACCCTAAAGTCGAATTGCTGGGTCACAGTGCCATTCTATTTTTAATTCTTTGAGGAACCTCCTCACTGTTTTCCACAGTGGCTGCACCACTCTGCATTCTTACCAACAGTGCACAAGAGTTTCCTTTTATCTACATATCCACCAGCACTTATTGTTTGTTGATTTATTATGATAGCCATTCTGACAGGTGTGAGATGATATCCCATTATTGTTTTGATTTCATTTCTCTGATGATTAATGAGGTTGAGCATCTTTTCATATGTTATCATCCTCTATGGAGAGGGGTTTGTTCAGATCCCTTTGCCCATTTTTAAAAATAAATACCTTGCATTTTTTGGCATTGAGTTTTCTGATTTCTTTATATATTTTGGATACTAATTTCTTATTATATGTATAATTTTATGGTTTTGAGTCCTACATGGAAATCTAATCCAATTTGAGTTTATTCTTGTATAAGATGTTTAGTAGAGGATTGTCTAGTTTCTTCTTTTTTGCATATATCTGTCCATTTTTTCCAATATCAATTATTGAATAGATTGTTTAACCCCACTGTATGTTCTGGCCTGCTATGTCATATATAAATTGACCATATAGGTGTGGAGTTTTCTCTGGTATTTCTATCCTGTTCCATTGATCTATATGCCTGTTCATATGCCAGTACTATGCTCTTTTAATTACTATGGACTTGTGATATAGTATGATACCAAGTAGCATGATTCCCTCCAACTTCATTATTCTTTCTCAAGATTATTTTGGCTATTCAGAGTCTTTTGTGGTTCCATAAAACTCTTCGATTTTTTGTTATATTTCTGTGAAATATGCCATTGGTATTTTCATAGGTATTGCATTGAATCTATAGATTGCTTTGGGTAGTATGGACATTGTAATATTAATCCTTCTTATCTATAAGCAGAGTATCTTCTTCCACTTATTTATATCTTCCTCAATTTATTTCTTTAGTGTCATGATTTTTGAGTACTGTTTTTTTTCACCTCTTTGGTTAAATTTATTCCTAGATATTTTGTTTTGATGAAATTGAAAATAACATTGTTTTCTTGCTTTTATTTCTGATAGCTCATATCTGGTGTATAAAAATGCAACCAATTTCTGAATATTTATTTTGTATCATAGTACTTCACTGATTTCATTTATGAGTTCTAGGCATTTTTTGGGGGGGATCTTTAAGGTTATCTATAAACAGTATCATGGCACCTGCAAATAATGACAATTTTACTGCTTCATATCCAATTTGGAAGCTTTTTATTTTTTTATTTTTGTATGATTCCTGTGGCTAGAACTTCCAGTAGGTTGAATAAGAATGGAGAGAGTGGACATCCTTGACTTGTGTTTTATCTCAGGAGAACACTTTTAGTCTTTCCCCATTGAATATGATGTTAGCTGTGGGTTTTTCATATATGGCCTTTATTATGTTGACATGTTCCTTCTATTCCCACTCACTGTGAGTTTTTATCATAAATAGTTGCTAGATTTTGTCAAAAGTTTTCTCTGTATCTTTTGATATGACCATGTGATTTTCATCCTTCATTTAGTCCATGTGATGCATCATAATTGATTTATGGATGTTGTACTAACCTTTAATTCCAGGCATAAATCTTAATTGATTATGGTGTATGATTTTTTGCAGCATTTTTTATTTTAATTGTTGTTCAATTATCTTTTTAATGTACTGCAGAAATCAGTTTGCTAATATTCTGTTGAGAATTTTGGTGTCTATGTCCATCATATATATTAACGTATATATATATATTTTTTTTCTTTGTAGTGTCTTTTCTGGTTTTGGAAATAGGTTATTGTTGGCTTCATAAAATGAGTTTGGAAGAGTTCCATCCTCTTGATTTTTTGGAATATTTTGAGAAGGATAGGTGTTAGTTCTCCATTAAATGTTTGGTAAAATCCACTTATGAAGCCATCAATCCAGCACATTTGTTCACTGAAACTTTTTTTAAATTTTGATGCCTTTTACTTATTGTTCTTTTTACTATTTTATTGTTGTTCAAGTAAAGTTGTCTGAATTTACCCCCCCACCACCACTTCTCCCTACCTCAGCCATCCCCCACCTCCCTCCTCTGATTCCACACCCCTTGGTTTTGTCAATGTGTCCTTTATAGCTGTTCCTGAAAACCATTCTCCCCTTCCACCCTATTGTCCCTCCTACCTCCCCTCTGGTTACTGTCAGATTGTTCTTAATTTCAATGTCTCTGGTTATATTTTGCTTGCTTGTTTGTTTTGTTGATTAATTTCCACTTAAATGTGAGATCATATGGTATTTGTTTTTCACCACATGGCTTCTTTCACTTAGCATAATGATCTCTGTTTCCATCCATTCTGTCACAAAGGGTTAGAGCTCCTTCTTTCTTTCTGCTGCATAGTATTCCATTGTGTAATGTATCACAGTTTTTTGATCCACCCATTTACTGGTGGGCACATAGGCTGTTTCCAGCACTTGGCATTTTAAACAGTGTTGCTATGCACATTGGGGTGCATAGGTTCTTTTGAAATGGTATTTCAGTATCCTTAGCATATAATCCTGGAAGTGGAAGTGCCTGGTCAAAACGCAGTTCTATTTTTAGTTTTCTGAGGAAATTCCATACTGTTTTCCACATTGCCTGAACTAGCCTGTGTTCCTACCAACAGTGCACTAAGATTCCCTTTTCTCCACATCTTCTCCAACACTTGTTGTTTGTTGATTTGGTTATGATGGCCATCCTGACAGATGTGAAGTGGTAACACATTTTGGTTTTAATTTGCACCTCTCTGATGGCTAGTGATGCTGAGCATTCTTTCATATGTCTCTGGGCCCTCTGTATGTGTTCTTTGCAGAATTGTCTGTTCAGGTCCTTTGATCATTTTCTAATTGTGTTGTTTGTCTTTCTGGAGTGGACTCATGTGAGCTCTTTATATATTATGAAGATCAGACCCTTCTCCGAGTTATCATTGGTAAATATATTTTCCCATATGGTTGATTCCCTTTACATTCTGCTGATGTTTTCTTTAGCCGTGCAGAAGCTTTTTACTTTGATGAAGACCCATTTGTGTATTCTTTCCTTTATGTCCCATGCTGTAGCGGACATATTGGTGAAAATATTGCGGTGTGGTATAGCTGAGATTTTCCTGCCTATGCTTTCTGCTGGGACTTTTATATTGTCACAACTTACATTAAGTCTTTTATCCATCTTGAGTTTATTTTTGTGTATGGTGTAAGTTGCTAGTCGAGTTCCACTTTTTGCATGTAGCTGTCCAGGTTAACACCATTGTAGCTATTTTTACTTTATTTTATGTTTCTGCCCCCTTTGTCTAATATTAATTGACCATAGAGACATGGGTTTATTTCAGGGCTCTCTATTCTGTTCCATTGAACTATGGGTCTGTTCTTACACCAGTACCAGACTGTTTTTTAAAAATATTCTATTTATTTATTTTTAGAGAGAGAGGAAGGCAGGGAGAAAGTGAGAGAGAGAAATGTCAATGTTCAGCCATCTCTCACTGACATGGGCTATAATCCAGGCATGCTCCACAACCAGGAATCACACCAGTGATCCCTTGGTTTTCAGGCCAGCACACAATCTAGTGAACCATACAAACTAGAGCCAGACTGTTTTGATTACAGTGGACTTCTAATATAGCTTGGCTTCTGGTAATTTGATCCCTCCTACTTTGTTCTTCTTTCTCAAAATTTCTATGGCAATTTGGGTTATTTATGGTTCCATATAAATTTTTGAAATGTTTGTTCTTTATTTGTGAAATATGTCATTGGTATTTTAATAGGGATTGTGTTGAATCAATAAATTGCTTTGGGTAGTATGGTCATTATGATGATGTTAATTCTTCCAATCCATGAACTAGGTATAGGGTTCCATTTATTCACATCCTCTTTAATTTCTCTCTTCAGTGTTGTGTTGTTTTCCGAGTGTGGGTCTTTTACCTTCTTGTTTAGGTTTATTCCTAGGTACTTTATTTTTCTTGTTGCTATAGCAAATGGGATATTTTCCCCAAATTCTGTTTCTGATATTTCATTGTTGGTGTACAAAAATGCCTTTGATTTCTGAATATTGACTTTGTATCCCACTGCTTTGTCAACGTCACTGGTTAGGTTGAGTAATTTTTTGATGGAGTACATAGAGTTTTCTATGTACACTTTGATGTCATCTGCAAACAAAGACAGTTTTACTTCCTCCTTTCCAATTTGGATGCCTTTTATTTCTTTATGTTGTCTGATTACTGTGGCTAGAAATTCTAATACCATGTTGAATAGAAGTGGTGAGAGTAGACATCCTTTTCTTGCTCTTGATCTTAGTGAGAAAACTGTTAGTTTTTACCCATTTATTATGATATTGGCTATAGGTTTTTCATATATGGCCTTTATTATGTTGAGGTATGCTCCCACTTTGCTGAATGTTTTTGTCATAAATGGCTGATGTACCTTATCAAATGTTTTTCTGCATCTAATGATATAATCATGTGATTTTTGTCTTTCCTTTTCTTTTTGTTATGTATTAGACTTATTGATTTGTGAATATTGTACCATGCCTGAATCCTTGGAATGAATTCCACTTGATCATGGTTTATGATCTTTTTGATGAATTGTTGGCTGTGGTTTGCCAATATTTCATTGAGGACTTGAGCATATATGTTATTCAGTGATATTGGCCTATAGTTTTCTTTCTTTGTTGTGCCTTTATCTGGTTTTGGGATAAGGAAGATGCTGGCCTCATGAAAACAGTTTGTGAGAATTCCTTCTTCTTCGATGTTTTGGAATAGTCTGACAAGGATAGGGGTTAACTTTTCTTCAATATTTTGTAAAATTCTCCTGTGAAACCATCCGGTACAGGGCTTTTGAGTGCTCAGTGTTTTTTTTGATTACTGCTTCAATTTCAATAGTTGTTATCAGTCTGTTCAGGCTTTCTTCTTCTTAATTCAGTTTTGGAGGATTCTATTATTCTAGAAATTTGTCCATTTCACCCTGGTTTTCAAAATTCTGGGCATATAGTTGTTTGTAGTAATTAAAAATATGCTATTATTATGCTATTTATTATGCTATTTAGTTATCCTATTTTCCCCATTTATTCCCTTCTGACCTACCTACCCCTTCCCTCCCACCTCCCTCTGCATTAGTTCATGTCCCTCAGTTGTACACATTAGTTCTTTGGCTTCTACATTTACTATACTATTCTTAATCTCCTCCTGTCTATTTTATACTTGCCAATTATGCTACTTATACCTTGTACATTTCCCCCCTTACCCCTCTCCCTACTCATAACCCTCCATATGATCTCCATTTCTGTGGTTGTTTTCCTTTTCTAGTTGTTCCTTAGGGTTTTGTTTGTTTGTTTGTTTGTTTGTTTGTTTTTTAGGTTCAATTGTTGATAGTTGTGAGTTTGTTGTCATTTTACTCTTCAGGTTTTGATCAATTTATTTTTCTTAGATAAGTCCCTTTAACATTTCATATAATAAGGGCTTGGTGATGATGAACTTCTTCAACTTGACCTTATCTGGGTAGCACTTTATCTGCCTTCCCATTCTAAATGATAGCTTTGCTGGATAGAGTAATCTTGGATATAGGTCCTTGCATTTCAGGACTTTGAATACTTCTTTCCATCCCATTCTTGCCTGCAAGGTTTCTTTTGAGAAAGCAGGCACTAGTCATTTTGGAAACTCCTTTGTAAGTAACTGTCCTTTTTTCTCTTGCTGCTTTTAAGCTTCTCTCCTTACCTTTAATCTTGAGAAATTTAATTATGTTGTGCCTTGGCATGTGCTTCCTTGGGTCCAACTTATTTGAGACTCTCTGATCTTTCTGGACTTCCTGGAAGTCTATTACCTTTGCCAGATTGGGGAAGCTCTCCTTCATTATGTTTTCAAATAAATTTTCAATGTCTTGCTCTTACTCTTCTCCTTCTGTAATCCCTGATTTGGATGTTGGAATGTGAAAAATTGTCCTGGAAGTTGTCCCAGAAGTTTCCCCAGGAAAAAAAAAATGATTCTTTTAAAATTCTTCTTTCTTCATTTTGTTCTGGTTGGATGTTTATTCCTTCTTTTTGATCCAAATTATTGATTTGAGTCTTGATTTCTTTCTTGTCACTGTTGGTACATTTTCCTTTATTTCACTTTACATAGCCTTCACTTCTTCCTCTATTTTGCGACCATACTCAACCATTTCTGTGAGCATCCTGATTACCAGTGTTTTCAACTGTGCATCTTATTGGTTGGCTATCTCTTTATCGCTTAGTTATATTTTTTCTGGAGCTTTGATCTGTTCTTTCATTTGGGCCATATTTTTTTGTCTTGGCATGTCTGTTACATAGTAATTAGCAGAGCCTTAGGTATGCACCTGGTGGGACAACCCAGGTCACTGCTTTGTGGTGCCATATGTGCAGGAGAGGTCTTAGATGGAACAATGCCACTTGCTCAGCTCTCTACTGGCTTTCAGTCACTTCTCCTGCTACCCATAAGCAAATTGGGTCCTTCTGTTGCTAATTCCCAGGTGGGTGGTTTAGTGAATGTTCTAGGACCCTGTGGGTCTCTCCAATGTACTCTTCTGTGTGGCTGGGAGTTTCTTCCTCTGCCACAACCCCCACAGGTTTTTTCAGTCAGAGGTTTTGAGGCTTTATTTCCCCATGCTGGAACCCTGCGTTGTGAGGTCTGTCTCGCTCCCCAGTTGTTCCTCCTGGTTTATCTTCCCTCAAATGTGGGACTGCCTCTCTGCCAACCTCCATCTTTCCCAGTCCACCTCCTGCCCCCTTGTCTGACCCAGTCCTCAAGCTGCCACCTTGCTGGGAGTCCTCTCCACGTGGCTGCTTATCTCCACCCCCCTACTGGTCTAGATAAATGTTTCTTCTTTAACTCTTTGGTTGTTGGACTTCCATATAGTTCAATTTCCTGTCAACTCTGGTTATTTTTGTTTTTAATTTTTTTGTTGACCTTCTTCTGGTTGTGCAAGGAGGCACAGTGTATCTCCCTATGCCTTCATCTTGGCTGGAAGTGTGTTTGTAGTAACTTCTTACAATGCTTTACATTTTTGTGGCATCAGTTGTAGTTTCTCCTCTTTTATTTCAAAATGGCCTCTGATCTTATTTTTTGGGATCCTCTCTCTTTTCTTCTTGATGAGACTTGTTAAAA
>JAPYXV010004372.1:0-11437 GCA_028533065.1 Trachops cirrhosus
CTAGAAGGGACTGGCAACAAGCATTGAAAATGATGAAAAGCAAGGACCTACAACCAAGATTACTCTATCCAGCAAAGCTATCATTTAGAATGGAAGGGCAGATAAAGTGCTTGCCAGAAAAGGTAAAACTAAAGGAGTTCATCATCACCAAGCTATAATTATATGAAATGCTAAAGGGAATTATATAAGAAAAAGAAGATCTAAATTATGAACATTAAAATGGCAACCAATTCACAACTATCAACTACTGAATCTAAAAAAACAAACTAAGCAAACCACTAGAACAGGAAGAGAATCACAGAAATGGAGATCACATGGAGGGTTATCAGAAGGGAGGGGAAATGGGAGAAAAGGTACAGGGAATAAGAAGCATAAATGGTAGGTACAGAATAGACAGGGGGTGTTAAGAACAGTATGGGAAATGGAGAAGCCAAAGAACTTACATATACCACCCATAAACATGAACTAAGGAAGGGATTTCTGGTGGGTAGGGGGGTACTATGGGGAGAGGGGCAAAGGGGAAAAATTGGGACAGCTATAATAGTATAATCAATAAAATAATTTTAAAAAGAAAGAAAACGAAATAAGAACTGATACATGCAGCAACATGGATGAATTACAAAAATATGCAGACTGAGAAAAGTTAGAAAACAATATGTACTATATGATTTTATTTATATGAAACTGTAGAACAGGCAAACTCAATGGTGGAAAACGATCAAAATGCCAGTAGCATCTATGGGTATGCTATTCATTTGATTATGTCCTCCCAAAAGACATGTTAAAGTATCTATGAAAGTGACCTTATTTGGAAATAGGGTCTTTGCAGATATAATCAAGTTTAGATAATGTCATTAATGTGGCCCTAATGTAATATGAGTGGTGTCTTTGTAAGAAGAGAGACAGAGACAGACACAAAGGAGAACAGTAAGTGATGACATAGATAGAGATTGGAGTGATGTATCTATAAGCCAAGGGATGCCATGGATTGTCAGCAACAGCAGAAGCTAAAAGGAAAAGATGAAACAGATTCTTCCCTAGAGCCTTCAGATACAGCGTGGCCCAGCTGACAACTTGATTTTGGACTTCTAGCTTCCAGAGCTGTGAGATGATAAGTTTTTGTTTTTTTTAAGCCACCTAGCCTATAGTAATTTGTTACAGTAGCCCTAGGAAACAAATACGGGGTGGGTGGAACAGGGTGGGTGGCTAGAAAGAAGCATTAGGGAACTTTCTGGAGTGAAGGAAATGTTGTATATTTTGATAGGGGCTTGGGTTATATGAATGTATGGATTTGTCACCACTCGTCTAATAGTAGACTTGAGATTTGTGCAGGTATGAAAATTTTACATCAAAAGAAAAAGTACCATAAGTAAATATTTAATTCTATTTAATGATATGCATGTTGAAGCATTTAAGGATGAAGTGTACTGATGTCTGCAAGTTATTGATGGATGGAGGGATGGATAGATATGTGATAAAGCAAATATAACAAAAAGGTTAACCACTGTAGAATCTAGGTGGTGGATATTTGGTGTGTGCCCTACACTTTTTTTCAATTTGTTTGCATGTTTAAAAGTTTCATAATAAAATGCTGGAGGAAAAAACAAACTCTGCTTACTATGTGTAAACATTTTCAAAATCAATTCCTTAGGCTACCATACCTCTGCTCCTTTCAACTAGACTGGAAATTCAGGAGCTGCCATAGCCTCAAACCATTTTACAATTCACAAAATTAAGTCATGAGATCATTCAATGACTTGCCCAATGTCACACATCGAAGCCTTGCAGATGTCGCTGTCCTGGAGCTTCTCATACCCAGCCATGTTAAGCCCCACCATGTTCTTTGATATCACTGCCACCCAAGTTGTAAAGACAGCAGAAAACTTTCATGCTCTGAACACTGGGGAGAAAGGATTTGGTTATAAAGTCTCCTGCTTTCACAGAATTATTTCAGGACTCATAGGCCAGGGTGGTGACTGCCCACGCCACAATGGCACAGGTGGCAAGTCCATCTATGGGGAGAAATTTTTTTACATGCCTCTTTTTTTTAATTTAAATTATTTTATTGTTGTTCAGTTATAGTTGCCTGTATTTTCTCCCCAGCCGCACCCCCTCCAAATCCATGTCCCTCCCTCGTGGGGAGAAATTTGATGATGAGAATTTCATCCTGAAGCACACAGGCCCTGGCATCTTGTCCATGGCAAATGCTGGGCCCAACACAAATGGTTCTCAGTTTTTCATCTGCACTGTCAACAACGAGTGGCTGGACGGCAAGCATATGGTCTTCACCCAGGTGAAAGACAGCACGGATGTTGTGAGAGCCATGGAGCGCTACAGGTCCAGGAATGGCCAGACCAGCAAGAAGATCACCATTACTGACTGTGGACAACTCTCTCGTAAATTTGACTTGTGCTTTATCTTAATCACCAGAGCATTCCTACTGTAGCTCAGGAGAGCACCCCTTCACCCCCATCTGCTTGGAATGTTCCATAATCGTCATGCTCTCACCGCAGTTCATTGGGTTCCATGTTTTCCTTGCCCCTTCCAAGTCTAACTAGATTGCAGAGTTAAGTTTATGATTATGAAATAAAAACCTAACAAAAAACTAAGTCACACATTGAGTAATAGAGTTGAGGCAAAGCTATTTTTATTCCCCAACTTTGCAAGGCTGGGATCATCCTGTTTCAGTCGTCATTATATAACCAGAACCTAGGCCCCTGCCTACATGTTGAAAGTTCAAGATGCATAAAAGGCTGCAGAGCTGTGCTCTTGACCACTCTGCACATACCTTGTACTATGGTCCAGGCTTTCCTTGGGCCCCAGTTATGGTCATTGGATCTATACCTCCTCTCTGATCCTAAGCCCTCACTCTGCTATCCTACCTAGTTCCCTGGTATCACAACACAAGACTTACTGGCTCCCCTTCTAGGGACTGAAATCTTATCCAACTCTAGACTTTTCATACCTGTTAATAGTTTCATACTATCAGCCTGCTTTGACTTCTCACGCTATCTAACCAAATTCCTCACTGCAATAATAACCCACCTGTCTAGTGGTGCTTCCCAGTTCTCCTGGCACAGATATTGACCACCCCTACCCCCAATGCTGATTGCCACTGTTGTCTATTGTGGTCACACTTTGTCTGCTGGTTTGGCCTTTGCACCAGATCTGTGTAGTAAAGAAAAACAGAGGCCTTTACATCAAACACTTCCAACTGTCACCTGCTTCCTGGTTGTCTCTGGCCCTATCTGATCCCAGTGTGATTAACTCGTGATGCTCCTCACAGCCTAAGTGTGAGCCACACAGCTTGTGGTTCTAGAAACTTAGACAGCCTCCCAAGCCTGAAGACAAGGGAAGAAAAGCAGGGAAGAAACAAAGGAAAGGAACACAACCATTTTCCCCCTTTCTCTTCAAAATGTAGGGCAGCATGTGAGTACTGCAGGGTGTGGGTAGAACGTACATTTATTTTAGAGGGAATGGATCTTAAAATAACTAACCCAGCATTTGAGGGACAAGGAAGAGGCAAGAAAAGTTTAAAAAGGGACATAAAATGGGGTGAGATCAACAAAGGTTTTCAGCACAAAGCAAGTAAAGCCTGTGAAGGAGAAGCTTGTGCGAAATATCCCGAGTAAGCTGTACTTTTACCCTTCTAAGCTGTAGTGTGACTCAGTGGATACCTCATATGGATACTGTCTTTGAAAATTCCTCTTTTGTCCCCAGGCTCCCTAAAGTGAGTGACTACATTCATAGATGGGTTATAACCTACTATATTTTTGCCATGTATAAAGTCACTTTTTGCCTAAATTTTTGAGGGAAAAATAAGGATATTCATGATACATGGGTAGTACTAATTCTGTATCTATATAAATGTTTTTAATTCGTTTATGCTTATGTGTTAGAGGTGTAACTCTAGAAAGCCGCAACTATGTCTTTATGCAAAATAATACCCTGAAATACGATAATCAATTTTGATTCTAAATATAAATAAATAAATAAAGGAATAAAGGAATTAAAAAGTTAAAATGAAAGATTTTTTTCCTGAAAGTTGGGCCAAAAACATGGATGTACATTATACACAGCAAAATATGGTATATGTAAACTATAGATGCATAGTTTGCTGTGGCCTGTGCGTAGCCAGCCTGACTGAGGTGGAGAGAGGGCTCAGAAAGCAGCCCTTCCAGCCAGAATTGACTCACCAATCAAAAGTAATTTCACAAAAGAATTCTTTTCACTTCAATTCACTTCAGATGAAAATAACCTGTGACTAACACAGGATTGGGCATAATTAGATCCTTTATCTCAGATACGTATAAAGCAGAATAAACAATGTCTCCCTCATTCTACACCCCCAGCTCTGTCAAGGTTCTAACTTCACAGCACTGGAGGAAAAACACGGGGAACTGAGTAAGGGAGAGAGCACACCATGCTACAGACAGAGAGCAGATGTAAAGAGACTAACCTAGTATTGCCTGCTTGGCATAATACACAGAGTTTTCTCTTTTTAATTTTAATTTTTTAAATTATTATTGTTATCCTATTAAATTTGTCCCCATGTTTCCCTGGAGTTACTTTCTTAGTGGTTGCTCTGGTGATTGCAATTAACATCTTAATTTATAACAATCTAGTTTGTGTAATACCAACTTAATTTTAATAGCATACAAAAACTTGGCTCTCATAAAACTGCATTTCCTTCCTTTTTTGCCTTGCATCTTCCTTTTTTTGCTTTGCATCTTTATACATTGTATGTCCATGGACACAGATTTATGATTAGTGCTTTATGCCATTGTCCTTTAAATCAGCTGGGAGAAAAAAACAACTTATAAAGAAAAATACATATATACTATATTTCATGTTTGTCTATGTAGGTAACTTCCCTGGTGTTCTTTATTTTTTAAGCTATTCATGCTCTGGTATTTTGCTATGGCACCCCTAACAGAATAATTCAGGTGGTATCCTGGATGGAATCTTGAAATAGAAACAGGATATTGGGGGAAAATCAATGAAATCCAAATAAAGTGTGCAGTTTAGTTAATAGTAATGTACTGATTTTGGTTCATTAGTTATGACAAATGGACCAAAATATATAAGATGTTTAAAAGAGTGGAAATTGGGTTCCATTATTTTACACAGGAGGTCTCTGTACTATTTTTACAACTTTTCTGTGTATGTGAACTATTCAAAAATTAAGATTTTAACAAACCAGAGAGAGGAGAGGTAGCCACAGCCCATAGACACAGGGCAACAGAGGCATGTAAAAAGGCTGTAGACTTCACAGGGTAGTGACGCTTTCTCCACCACTACTTCCTCTTTGTAGACATATACCAGAGCTCCCCCCAATTCTCCTTCGGGCTCCCTTCCAAGGCACAAGACAAAGTATGGATCAGTCCTGATTCAGCTCCCTTGCAGTCATTGTGTTACTGTTTCTATCAAAAACAGATCATGCTGCCCTGGCTGGTGTAGCTCGGTGGACTGAGTGCCAGCCTGTGAACCAAAGGGTCAGCAGTTTGATTCCCAGTCAGGGCACATGCCTGGGTTGCAGGCAGGGTCCCCACTTGGGAGCATGTGCGAGGCAACCACACATTGATGTTTCTCTCCCTCTCTTTCTCCTTCCCTTCCACCCTCTCTAAAAATAAATAAACTCTTGAGAAAAAAAAAGATTGTGCTGTAGGAAAATGGAAAATCCAAGGGTATTTCCAGTCCCCAGTCTCTGTAAAAGTACTAATGCAGCTGCTCTTTTTCAATGTCTCAAAAGGAGAGGAAACAAGGTCTCTAAAACTCACAAGCCCCAACCAATAGTGGTCTATGAGGGAGATGCTGGTGTTAACAGGAAAGTCTATAGACCAGCTCCTCTACTGCTTCAAATCAACATAGGTAGCATTACTCTTTGTGTACCTATCTGCAAAAATCTCCCTCTGTGAACCTTTAATTCTATCAATTAATGCAAGATTCAGTCATCCTCAATTTCCCTTTCTATAAATTTGCTTTGCATGTAACAAGAGAAAAAAAGAAGGGAAGCCATCAGGAACTCCGGGCCTATAGTTCTGTAATGGAGCAATAGGGTGGGATCCACAAGGTTAAGAGGCCCATGAAAAAGGAACTAGTGGGAATAAGGATGCTCACCTTTCACCCCCATCTTCCACATCATGGACTAACACCAAAGGCCTCCAACTCTTTCTCACTTCAGACTAACTTTCATACCAACAAGCCAGTCTGGAGCCTTGTTGATCTAGTCTATTTATGAACAACCATACACATTCTTCCTGAACTGCAGAATGGGGAGAAGGCACTAGGCACCAGGATTTTCTTCTCTCTATAGAGGCATCAACACAGAAATACTGGCAAAATGAGAAAGTAAATCTCCATGAGCCTTAGACACAAAGCAGCACTGACCTGTGAAGGAGAAGCTACTGTAAACTGGTCAGCAAAGTTATTTGCTCCTTTATTCCTGCCACTTTTACTGTGGAGAAAGCTGTTAACCTGCATCTCAGTTAGGTGCTACAAGACAATATTCCTCTGGTCCCCTTCTATTCCTCATGGCAACCAAAGGTCATTCTTGACTTGTTTCCCATATAGTCTTTCCCTTTCATGTACACTAAGCTAGAAGAGGGAAGACATCAAGGAACTGCAGTCCTTGAGCTTCATAAATCTCCACTACCCCAGTAGTATAAAACAACTATAATTGTAGGCATGGCAGGGGAGAAGCAAGTGAAACTTGTCTTTACAGGTCATTTTCTAAACAGGAAAGAATAGACTAGAGGGAATAAGATTCAAATTTGCATCAAGTTCACGCAAACATCCTGAAAAGCAGCCTAGAACACAAAACTGTCTCCCTAGCTTCATAATTCTTCAAGAAGCAGCCTGGCCAGTGCTGTTGAGGGTCAGTCAGGCATAGTTGAGTCTTAAACAGGAAGGAAGAATGAAAACTTTGGTTCATTTAACAAACTGCTTGGGAATGCCATCTCTTGGGTGAAGTCAGCTGGGGAGAAGTAAAGACCAGTTGCAAGGGGAATCCCAGCTGAGTCCCACCTTTTCCTGACTGCCCCTTACTGGTGCAGAGGCACCATGCTTTCTTCTGGGGATGGAAAGGGCCAGCTCCCTCACTTGACACATGCTAAGTGATGTAGAGAGCTATTTACCTCATCACGCTGCTGGGGAAAAAAGTGCATAGTGTGGAAAACAAGGGAATATCATCTCAGAAGTAATATGAAAAACAATGTGAACTGAAGCATAATTACCAGTTCACAATGCCACAGTAGTTTCTACATGCTATATTTAGCAGAAGCCCACAATCCCCTCTTTGTGATTATTTGTATGCATCACCCAGACCCTCAAACTATCTGTGTTATCCACAATTATTATCTCAGCACATCTCTACATGGTCAGTTTCCCAGGAGGACCAAAAATCCTCTCCAGAGACTTAGGTTATGAATTCTGGGGAATCTGACTGGGGAAGATGTGGAAAGGGAAACAATTGGTAAGGCATATAATTATCACTTTCAAAGGAAACATTCACCTCCAGCTGGCCTACTTGTGTAGGTTCTAATGTCTGAAAAGAGAATTAATTAACCCAGGCTGGTCTCCAGTGCTTTCATGCCCTCCTTCAAACCTATTTACAAACCTGCTTAGAAATGCTGGGCTTTTTTGCAAGCAGAGTTCACTTATAAATACAGCTGCAGATGGAATTCTTTGAAAATGTAAATGGAAAATTCTGAACAGGAATAACTTGACATTTGATTCTGGAACAATGGTAAAATGTCAACATCTGCCATGAAAATACAGAACTATAAAATAATGATTAAGAGTCCTTTCAGATTATTAAATATATAGCACTGTTTGGGTTTGGTTGTTTTACAAAGCTCTGTACCGTATCATATTACTTCAACAAACTTACATTAAAGTAATGCTATTTAAGCATTTGAATAATTAAATAGGCACACTCTAGACTTTTAATTTTATTGGAACATAGTAGTAGTTCTTTCTCTCAGAGCTGTGATCCTTCCAGACCAGAAGTCTCTCTTTCCCATGTACCAAAACCTAGGTTGATTGATGGCTTAATGTTTTCCTAATTAGTGATCCTTTTAAAAATCTAGGGTGTCATCAAAACACCCCAACTTTTGTTAAAAATCCTTTTTAATGTTATTACCTATAATTTTACTTAAAACTTCTTTACAATATGAACCTATATAAGCTCTTGGATGGTTAATTAAGTCCTTGAATTTGCTGCCTGTAAAGTAGCACCTCCATCTTTTCTTTCTTTTTTTAAAAAAATATTTTATTTATTTATTTTTACAGAGGGGAAGGGAGGGAGAAAGAAAGGGGGAGAAACAGCAATGTGTGGTTGCATCTTGTGCGCCCCACACTGGGGGCCTGGCCTACAACTCAGACATGTGCCTGGACTGGGAATCAAACTGGTGACCTTTTGGTTCACACGCCGGCACTCAATCCACTGAGCCACACCAGCTGGGGCTTTTCTTTCTTTATTAAAAGTTTTAATTGTGGTAAAAATAAACAACATAAAATTTAGCATCTTAACCCTTTTTTAGTATATTGTTCAGTACTGTTAAATGTATTCACTTTGTTGTGCACTCAGTCTCCAGAACTTACTCATCTTGCAAAACTGAAACTCTATACCCATTGAACAACACTTCCCCATGTCCCCTCCCCTCAGTCCCTCCCCTTGGCAACCATCATTGTACCTTCTTTTCTAATGAATTTGACTACTTTATGTACTTTATGTAGAGGGAATCATACAGTATTTGTTTGTCTTTTTGTAGGTGATTTATTTCATTTAGCATAATGACTTCGAAGTTGATCCATGTTGTAGCAATGTTACAGGAATTCTTTTTTTTAAGGTTGAATAATTACCACATTTTGTTTATCAATCCATCCATATATGGACATGTGTGTTGCTTCCTTGTCTTGGCCATTGTGAATAATGCTGCAATGAACATAGAAGTACAGGTATCTCTTTGATATCCTTCTTTCTTTTGGCTATATATGCAGAAGTGGAATAGTTGGATCATCTGGTAGTTCTATTTTTTATATTTCGAGGGACCTCCATACTTTTTGCCATAGCGGCTTCACCAACTTACATTCACACCAACAGTGTACAACAGTTCCTTTTTCTCCACATCCTCATCAGCACTTTTGTTCGTTCTTTATTCCTCATCCCAACAAGTGTGAGGTGATATCTTATTGTGGTTTTGATTTACATTTCCCTGGTAATTAGTGATGAGCACCTGTTTATATATCTGTTGGCCATTTGTATGTCTTCTTCAGAAATCTCTCTTCAGGTCCTTTGCCCACTTCTAATTGTTTTTTATTTAGAGGTAGGCAGTCCTTATATATTCTAGATATTAATCCTTTAACAGATATATAGTCTGCAAATGTTTTTCTCCCAATTCATAGGTTGTCTTTTACTTTGTTGACTATTACCTTTCCTGTACATGGATTTTCAGTTTTACATAGTCCCACTTGTGTAGTTATGCTTTTGTTAACTGTGATTTTGATGTTATATCCAAAAAATCATCGCCAAGACACGTCAACAAGATTTTCCCCTACATTTTTTGTAGGAGTTCTACAGTTTATTCTTTAAGTCTTTAATCCACTTTAATTGATTCTTGTGTATGGCATAAGATAAGGATTCATTCCTTTGCAGATGGATATGCTGTTTTCCCAGCACCATTGTTGAGGAGTCAGTACTTTTCCCATTGAACAATCTTGGCAGTCTTGTTAAAGATCAGTTGACTGCATATACATGGCTATATTTCTGGACTCTTTATTTTGTTCCATTGGTCTACATGTCTGTTTTATGCCAGTACTACACTGTTTTGATTACTGTAGATTTGTGATATATTTTAAAATCAAAAAGTGTGATGCCCCCAGCTTTGTTTTTCTTACTCAAAATTGCTTTGGTTATTTGGGGTCTTTGTGGTTCCCTATGAATTTTAGGATTGTTTATATATATATATATATTTATATATATATATATAAATATATATATACAGAACTATATATATTTAAAATATATATATATATATTTTAAATGCCATTGGAATTTTGATAGGAATTGCACTCAATCTGTGGATCACTTTGGGTAATATGGACATTTCAACAATACTAATACTTCTGATCCATGGATATGAGCTATCTTTCCATTTATTTGTGTCTGCTTTAATTTCTTTTATCAGTGTTTCATAGTTTTATCATTGAATAATATTGAATTGTGTGGTTATACCACATTTTGTTTACCCATTCATCAGTTGATGGACATTTTACTCATTTCTACCTTTTGGCTATTATGAATAATGCTGATGTGAAAGTCCATGTATAAGTTTTTTATTTGGATGTATCCTTTTAATTCAATGGTTTTTAGTATACGAGTATTTACAAGGTTATACAACCATCACCAGTTCCTTATTCCCAAACATTTTTATTTGCCCCAAAAGAAATCCCATACCCATGCAGTTACTCCCATTCCCTTCATCCTCTCAGTCTCTGACAAATACTATTTTACTTTCTGTCTCTATAGATTTGCCTATTTTGAACATTTCATATAAGTGGAATCAAAGAGTATTTGTTCTTTTGTGTCTGGCTTCTTTCACTTAGCTTAATGTATTTAAGTATCCTTTATGTTGTAGCATGTGTAAGAACTTGATTTACTTTTATGGCTGAGTAATATTCCATTGTACAAACATAAAATATTTTACTTCTCTATTCACCAGCTGATGGCCATTTGGGTTGCTTTTCAATTTCACTTTTATGACTAATGTTGCTATAAAAATTTGTATACAAAATTTTGCCAGGCAGTGGCCAGGTGGTTCAGTTGGTTGGAGCATCATTCTGTACACCAAAAGGTTGTGGATTCTATCCTTAGTCAGGACACATATGTATGTTGCAGGTTTGGTCCCCAGTAGGGGCATGTACAGGAGGCAACAGACCAATGGATGTTTCTCTCTCACATCACTGTTCCTCTCACCCACCTCAAATCAGTAAACATATACTCGAGTGAGTATTAAAATTTTTTTGCATGAACATATGTTTTTAATTTACTTGGTATTTTCAATATCTCTAGCTGTATTGCTGGATCATATGTTCATTTGATGTTTAACTTCTTGAAGAACTGCCAAACTATATTTCAATGAAGCTAAACCTTCTATATCCAACCAGCAATTTATGAGCCATGAGGGTTCCAATTTCTGTATTTTTTAGCAGTTCTTGGGAAAAAAATGAAAGAATATGTTACTGGTTATGCTATTACAGTTGTCCCATTTTTTTCTCCCCTTTCTCCCCCTCCTCCTGCTTCCCCCATTCCCTCCAGCATTCCCCCCACTTAGTTCATGACCATGGGCTGTACATACAAGTTCTTTGGCTTCTCCATCTCCTACATTATTCTTAACACCCCCCTATCCTTTTTGTACCTACCAAGTATGCTTCT
>JAPYXV010004373.1:0-11436 GCA_028533065.1 Trachops cirrhosus
GCTGCAGAATCACAAGCAGTTTGCATTCAGGAGGCCTGGAGGGGGTGCTTCGGACTCTGGGGTTCGGGTCTGCCTTTGGGAGCCGCTCGGTGAGGCTGCAGGTGTGGAACCGCTCTTTCTAGTGTTGCTCTGTCTGCGGTTCTGCTCAGTGTGGCAGCTGGTGTGACTGTCCTCCAGCTTGAGCTACAAGTGTGTCTCATTCTAATATTTTTATTTTGTTTTAAATATTGACTGATCCTGAGAGAATCAATTTGTTGTTTTACTTACTTATGTGTTTAGTGGTTGATTCTTGTATGTGCCCTGACTGGGGCTGGAACCCACTATCTTAGTGCATTTGGCTGATGCTCTAACCAGCTGAGCTACCCAGCCAGGGTTTAATTTTATTTTTAAACCCCCCGCCCCCAAGGCTGTGCCCGCTCTCATTTGCAGAAAGGCAAGTAATACACTCTCGGTAAATTGAGAACCGTAAGGTCGGTCCAGGAGGTGGTGGCCTCGCCGCTCCTCTGCCTCCTGCAGAGGCTTTGTGGGATTCGGGGATGCTGCGCTCATCCCTGGCCCTGCTGTCCCCACGGCACTCCACACTTGGGCTCTAAGATTTCTAAGGTGGTCTTTTAGTTCCTGTGTGTATACTCAGGACCTGAGCCGCAGGCAACACCCCAGCCTTCCCCGTAAGCCCCTGGGCCCTGGTGTTAAACAGAACTCACCAGCCTAGATCTCCCCGCCTTCCCAGGGAGCCTCCTTGGGGGCCCTCGATAACTTCTCCAACCAGTAGAGGTTCGGTGTCATCCTATTTGATTTCCCTAACTTTTTATTTCAGAGAGTGAGGATTGGGATTGTCACCTCTATTTTCTCCTTCCTGGTTTCTTAGGCAAATCAAGTCTGACTGGTCCCTGGGACAGTCCTGCGTGTTAAGGTGGCAGGCCATTGGTTAGAACTGGAGTCCCTAGAGTCAGCTGCTGCTTTCACAGTGGCCTGGACATGCCTCCTTTATTTAACCCTTAAAGCCTCAAAATGGGAGCAATAATAGTGCCAAACTTAGGGCTATGGTGAGAATTAAAGGAGCTATTCGATGTTTGGCACTTAGACGAATGCCTCGGCACGGAATAAGCACTCCTTCAGTCTTGGGAGATTCCCTTACAGGCTTTCCCCAGACCACTGAGTGCCCATCGGTCAGTTCTTCCTGGGACCGAGACTGCTTTGAGATTGACGTCCCCCTGGCGGGGCTCACCAACACTCTTGGTCTCTGCCACCCCAGAGCCCTGCCTCGAACCTGTCCCCCAGCTCAGACACTGACGCTGCTCAGTGAGCCGCGCGCGGGTGCTCCGGATGCACCCATGACGAGGAAAATGAGGGAGGGGGGATATGACACACTTTCAGAGCAGTGACACAAAACGAGGGCACGAGAGCACCACTGGCTCTCTGTCTGACAGCAGGAAACTTACCAGGAGGGTTTTATTTGAAGTTTCAAACTGCTTACCATGAAAGATTAATGACAAACGCTTATTTACTTTTGTGTCCCAGGAACTACTACCCCGAGGGCTCTATGTCACTGTATTAACTGCCATCATTCCTGTGTAACAAGGAAAGAGGCTTAGAGAGGCTCATTTGCCTGAAACCACACAGTTGCAAGTGCTGGGTTTAACCAGGGCTTGGCGGTCTGACCCCAGGGCTCGGAATGCTAACCGTGCACTTGAGATGGCTCCCACTTCACCTTCACCCTGGGCATGGATTCATTTTACGTGGTTTCAAATCAAAATGAAGAAGAGTTTTGCTTAAAAATGGTAGAAGAAACAAGTGGAGTGATTAATTAATGATTAAGTACTCAGTAAGCTGGGAATCGGGTTGGATACGTGGAGTCCCCAGGTCAGCTCTGACAGCCAAGTTCAGTAAGCTTCCTAGCTGTCCAGGTCATCTTCACGATGCAAAGCTCATCGTTTTCGGTGGGTGTACCCTCATCATTCACTCTGCAACAGACGCTCTCTCTCCTTCTTCACTATGAGTGCTACGTCCGTTTTCAGTGTCCGCAGGCTGGATTCAAGGAGATCCCCGAAGTCCCGCAGCATCTGCGACTGTCGTTGTACAAATGGTCGGAGCATCTGATCGTCCTCCTAAAAAAATCGGCAAAAGGAGAAAAGTGATAGTAGTAGGTATATGTCTTTAGAGGAGAAATACTGTGTGTATTTGAGTGGGTGCCAACTAAGTCCTTCCTCTGGGCTAGAAAGCTGCATTTGAAAGTCGCCAGCAGAGACAATAAGTCACCTGGGGCATGTCTGGCTTCAGGAAGGCCACCTGAGTGGCCCTTTGGTTACCACCAATGGGGAAAGTTGGTGAGATAATTCAGGCGTTTTAGATTGGAATGGTGTACGGGTGGGCAAAAGCAGGCTTACAGTTGTGAGTACGCAAAACAGCTTATTCTCATATTATTTATTAGTTGTTGTGTTATTTTCTATACAAACACTTGTAAACCTACTGTGGCCCACCCTCATGTTCTTTGGACCATAGGGAGTGGAGAGTCTCCCCCATTGGTTCACACATTAGAGGGTGTATCCTGCTTGGGCCTCTCTGGAAGGTGGTGTTGGGGCGGTTAGTGCACCTGTGTAAGGGTTTCTGCAGAGTTTCCCAGCTGGTCCCTCACCCCACCCACACAACAAAGTGATCTGAGCCACCGTTTGCTCAGTTCTCTCAAACGTGGTATATAACTCGTACCATTCTAAGTATGTCAGAAAGAAACTAATTCCTTACATCCACTGGCTGCCTTGGTGAGGTGGTTTAAGGCAGGATCATCTAGGGGGCTTTTTAGGGCCCAGGTTCCAGGGCCCCACCCCCAGAGATTCTGATTCAGGAGGTCAGGGGTGAGGCCCTGGAACGTGCAAGAGCCCAGATGATGCTGAAGCCGATAGCTGGGACCACACTCTGAGAGCCCCTGCCTCAGGGTGTCAGGGGCTGCACTCTGCAGAAGCCAGCTCGCTCTGTGAGGAGCGGGCCTCGGGGGCAGATGCGTCCTCAACTTGCATTAGGCAATGGGGGGCGATTTTTAAGTGGTCACACCAATTTATATTCCTTCCAAGCAGCACGTGAGAGTTTCTGTTGCTGCTTCATTTCTTCCCCAAAACTTGGTATTCTCTCTTTTTAATTTTTGCTACTATGGTGGATTTATAATAGTATTTCAGTGTAGTTTCCATTAGCATTTCCCAAGCTATTCTTGAGGTTAATTAAGCACTCTTTCATGTATTTATTGGCCTTTTTGATTTCCCCTTTTGTGAAGTTCCTGTTCATATCCTTTGAGTTTTTTTTTAAGTTGCGTTATCTTTTTCTTTTCTGGTTTGTAGTTGTTTATTTTTGATTCGTTCATTATGTTAAATGTGTTACACATAAGCGTTCCTATCCCTTTTGACTTCACTTTGGCATCTGGACCAAAGTTTACTATTTTAACGTAGGTGAGACTTTCCCCTTAAAGCTGGGTGTTTTTTGTGTCATGTTTAAGAAACCCTTTTCCACTGTGAGGTCATGAAGGGTCTCCTGAATTAACTTCTAAAGAGCAATAGGGCTTTCCCTTTCACATTTAGGTCTTTAATTCTCACCAAAATGGATTTCTGAGAATAGTTTTGGTAAGATGACCATTTTATTTTTCTTTGTACATGTTCTTAATTCTTCTGGCACTGTTTATTGAAAAACCCTCCTTGCCACTCATCAGCGCCCCACCTCGACTGTACGTACATCAAGTCTCCGGTCCTGCGTGACTCTATTCCTGGGCCTCCCGGGCCTTGCCTTCGGTGGGTGAGCTCCTCTCTAACTGGCCACACCTTGCCGTCTACAATAGTGAGCCTAGGAATCGGGCAGGGCAAGTCTCTCTGCCTTGTTTCCAGGTCTCGATCTTGCCTTGGCTTGTCTTTGCTTTTGCACCTCCATCTAAATCACTTTCGGCTTCTATCACATTTGACTGGAATTCCATCAAGTCTCAGGGAGACTCGACAGATCTATAATAGCATATTTCTCTGTCTCTTTAGATCTTTACCATCTCTTGAACACGTTTTTAAATTTTCTGCATAGAAGTACATAGTTTTATAGGAGTACATAGGCTGAAGTATAGCAAGTCCTAAAATAATGTCGATTCATTCCCTGTTACTTCACTGTAATGTTAGTGAGATGCTATAGGAACTTAAGTCTTGGTTTCAGTATATGTTGTTTCAAGTCACAGAACTTACAGTATGCAGAGAGGACTTAGTGTGCTTCCTATATTCAATGCAATTATAAATGGTGTCTTTTGTGAAAATGTTTTCTGCCTGGTGCTGTTCTGTCCTAACCCAGTTAATTTTTTAAGTATAGATTTTTGTGTCCAGAAACTTTGTAATTCTATTTATCTATAAATTCTTTGGATTTTGTGCTCACATATATATGTCATCGGGAAGAATGACCAGCAGCTGGCGTGGTGGAAGAGCGGGGACGGTGCAGCTGCCCTGGCCAGGCCTGGAGGTCGGCACTGCTACTTCCGAGCTGTGTGTCGCTGCACCTCTCTGTGCCGCAGACCCGTCGACTGTAAAACAGGGCCAGCACTAGTCTCTGCCTTACGGGGTGGTTGTGAGAGTTGGGTCAGTGGCTGGGAAGCACTGAGTATCATATGAATGTGTGCTGTTGTTGCTGTTGCTTGTTTTCCTCTCCAGTCTGTATGCCTGGAGTCTCTTGCCTTACTGCACCAGCCAGAACCTAAGGGACAATGTCCACGTAGGTGAAGGTGGCTGGCCTCCCAGACTACTTCCTGTGGGAAAGGCAGAGCTTCCAGTGATTCACCATTAAGCGTTATGCTTGCAAAGCATTTAAGATTGCCTTTATCAGATTAAGGAGTGTTCATTTTACTCCTGGTTTGCTTAGAGTTTTTATTATGCAGGGCGCTGAAGTTTATCACATGCTTTTTTGCTGATAGTACCTAAACGTGATGGACTGTGCTGCTCCCAGGGCTCGGTCACTTACAGGAGGCTCCTGACACCTCAGTCTGAGGAGCTGGCCTGTCGCCACATTCATGCGCCGGTAGAACACCTTCAGAGCTTTGGCAAACGCTCTGTCGCAGCCGGCCTGCCGGGCGCACTCTCGGTCCCCCTCCGGCCACTGTGCTGCGTCGCCGGCCACCGTTGGGGCAGCAGAAGGCTCCTGTGCTGAGGGGGAGGGAAAGGCAGTGTTTATCTCCGCGCGTGCGCGCGCGTGTGTGTGTGTGTGTGTGTGTGTGTGTGCCCAGGCGGCATTCTCCCACGTCAGTGGTCATCAGGCACGGTCCAGACTGCCTTTTTCATGAAACAAGTACGGACTAACCAACTCTCAAGCTCACTCCTTAGAAAGACACATGGACGTGGAAATGTAGGAGTTAGAAGCTAAACAGCCAGGTCCTGTGTGGCCTCTCACCTGGTGGACCGGAACCCCTTTTCTCCAGGGATTCTCGGAGAGACATGTTCTCCTCTCTGAGGGCCCTGTTAGCGTTTCTGAGCAGCTCCGTCTCCTGCTCCAACTCGAGCAGCTTCAGATAAAGTTCTGATGTCTGGTTTGATGGAGTCTACAAAAGACATGTCACGTCAGCCTCCTGGGTTAGCCACCTTACAGATGATCTGCACGCCCTTTGAGCCTGGCGGTTTCTGCCACCGCAGGAAAGCTAGATGGGGTGGGGGTGCACTGGGCAGGATTTAAGCCCCTTGGGGTGCACAGAGTAAACCCAGCTCCCATTTGTTAAGGGGAAGGAACATTGAGGATACCAAGCAGCTGTCAACTGAGATTTTCCAGTCTGTGACATCCATTTTAACGTCACAGAAACGTACACACCTGGCCTGCAGTCGTCACAGTAGCAATGTCCTTGGTGTCCACCATGATGTGGCCTTCAGCGGTGACCGTGAGGCCCTGCCGGGAGCAGCTCAGCTCAGCACAGCCCTCTAGCATGGGGGAGACACCATCAAGGACAGCGTCTCGGCTGCCCAGCCCAGAGATGCGTGAGAAAATGTCACACCTCTCTGGTCACCTGGGGACTGGAACCCCGGGACCCGGGGGAGGATGGCTCTTGGCCACTGTGGTGCAGACCCAACCCCCCCACCCCGCTCCACCTCCCCGCAGCCTTGGGTACACCGACGCGTATCTGATTCGGGAACGCCCGTGCAGAAGAGGAAGTAAAGTGGGTACCTTGAAGACCCCATAAGTCAACAATGAGAGCATTTGTCTGTAAATAATTCAGAAACTCCTGAGACGCGTTTGGGGCCGTGAACTGGACAGACTCTTCGATCTGGGGATTCACAGTTTTCCATACAGGCCTGGTATACAAAGCGTGTGGGAGATCATAAATTCTGTACCTGAGAAAAGAACATAAGACCAGAAGGGACACGTTTGTGGAGGAAAGGACCAGATGGGCCCAGCGTTTACAGCCTGCACTGGTTAGGTGGTAAAAGACGCCCCCCGAGTGCATCCCAAGGTTGCCATCTCCAGCGCTCGGAGACCCCATAACATCCCACGTCTAACAGAACAGAACAAGGATTCTATCAATACTTCCTGCTTAGGTAATCCAGGATGGAAATTCATTTTCCACGTGAGGTGGTGGTTTGGTTTTCTTCAAAATCTCCCTTTCTTTATTGCTCTATCTTTTGATCATTTCCTTTCAGCCTAATTAATTTAAGCAGATCTGGTGCTGCTGACATATTGTGACACAGTCCTTTTGTCTCCAAGCAAAAAGCAAAACAACCCTTCCACTGAGACAATCTCCTTTTCCTGGATAGCCTTTCTGATCACTGAAATTTCTGACTCTGCCACTTCAGGCACTTAGCAGGATCAGTGCATGTCCATCACTGTCCAGCAACCTGGAGGGATGTGTGGCTTTTCTCTGTTAAACAGACGGGGGAAATAGTCATTTTGGGGTTGAGCAAGCAGGGAAACTTCAGAAAATTTCACGATAAACTCATTTTTTAAAAATGTGAGGAAAGACTCCCTCCCCCAGAGCCCACAGCGTGGGTGGGTGGTGCACAGCAGGTCGGCGGGGCAGGCTGGTACCCCATCTGGACGCCCCGCTCTGCGTCTTCCTTTAGCCACTTGGTGCCAAGGCACCGCGCAATGTGGATCTGGAAATCCATCCTCTTGCCCAGCAGCTCCACAGGGTCAATCACCACGTCCTCCTCGCCACATGCTCTGGAAACAGAAGAGGTGATCACAGATCACAGGTTAGCCTGGACCCAAGCAACTTAGGGCCGTAATGTCAAAGGGAATTACATAGACTGCTTAAGAGATGGCCAAGTTCACTGAAGGAGGGACAGGCAAATGTACCAGCTGTAGAATTCCTTCACTCAAGAGACACTTAACAAGGGCCCACTCTGTGATGGTACTTCAAGGTAAGAAAGGGACCTTCTCAAGGAGGAGGCGGGGATATGCACCCAGGCGTGGGTGAAGGTCTAGGCAGGTTCCCAGTAGGACAGAGGGGCTGCCACCCGGGGAAGGCCAGCTGTCCGCCCAGACGCACACTCTCAAGCTACCATTTTCTTGCTGATTCCTCGGCGTCAACCCCAGGCCTGCAAGCTAGAAGCCAGTTTGGACAGCTTTCCAACAGGGGCCTCTCCCTTGTCCACCGAGCTCACAGCGTCTGACACTATACACTAGAATGCCCCCTCGTTGCTGTGCGACAGCGTCGAAGCCTGAGGTAGTCACGTGACCAGAAAGTTGCTTGGAGTCCCAATAAGGACAATGAGCTGATGACCAGCTGGGTCTCTGAGTCCCAGGACCCTGTGAGTCTCTTCTCCCTCCTTGCGCCCGCTGCCTCTTCACAAAGGCAGAAAGATCGCATCGGGTGGATGAGGGCCCTGGACCTGGATCAGAGTCCCCTGCCAGACACTATGAACCTTCATAAAAACTGCCTAAATTGCCTGAGGCCTAAAGAGAGAAAACAGATGAGATACGCTAAGAGAAGGGCAAAGATCATGGAGTAGAGAGTTCAAGCAAAGCCTGTGACCACAGAAAGCGTTGATTACAGCACAGAATGAGGCCAGATGAGGAAACAAAGACGCCTCAGTCCCTGCCTTGAGAAAAGGAACAAAGAAATGACCCGAGCCTGTGCCAAGGATGGAAAGGGGTGAGCTTTCTGCTTCTGGCTCGTGGCCCTCGCCAGCAGGCGTGTGTGTGGGGAGCCTGCAGCATGGGAAGGAGCCTACTGCCTGTGGTGGATGCCACACCTCGCAGGCACCCCACTTGGCTCCGGAACTCTGAGGGCGTGACGGGGAACCAGCCCAGGCCTGTGGCTCCTATCCAAAGTTCCTCCTCCTCCTATTCCTGCCTCTTTGCAGGGGGCCTTCCTCATCCCCAAGGTCCCCCAGGACAGTGCTGAGCTGCTTGAATGCCACTAGGCATGGACTTGAAATGTGCCAGGGCAGCTGATTTGGTTGCTATGGCAAATAGCAGACTCGATGAGGTCGGGTCATAAATGAATGAGCTCATTCATTCGTCTCCTAGCTGACCTCTTTGGGGTACCAAGGTGGCCACCCCCTCCAGGAGCCCTCAGGCTTGCTTTCCTCCAACAGACAGACCCAGAACTCGGCGAGGGGGAGAAGGAGACACCCACCGTCCCGTCGGGGAGCAGGGCCTCACGTGGACGTGCAGCAGGGCCTCCTCCAGCCCCTCGCAGTTCAGGAGCGCCGCCTGCTCCTCGAGCTCCATGCGGTAGGCCAGAGGCTGCAGCCAGACGTGAGCTGAGCCCAGGTGGACGGCCTCCACAGGGTCCCAGAAGGGGTCGTCTTCCTGTGCTACGCGGCTGTCTTCCCCATCGAGGAAGCGCTGGTAGAGTTCCTCCATTAGGAATTTCCTATTGATAAACTTGGCTTTTGACCAAACCCACACCTGGAAACACAGAGGCAGGTCACCAGTACTTGATTTCACCTGCTGCTCTACCAATTCATTTCTATGATTCCGTCATGCTTCCCAGCACGCTCTCTCCGGTGGGCTGGGTTTGGGGTGCCCGAGACCACAGAGCACTCTCCCTGAACTCAGCTTTGGGGAGGTCCTTCAAGAGCACGACGCTCATTCCCGACCTATTACACCAGCATTGCTGGCATTCTGGAGCCCCGGAAATGACTTGGCGGAGATGATGGAATCAGAACTCTCCCAGGAGAAATGAAGGTTTGGTGCTTCTGGGACATACAGTAATGGTCCTCACTCAAGTCCGTATCAGCTTACACGGCAAAGGGGACGTAAGTTCACTTATTAACTGACCTCCAAATAGGGAAGTTAGCTTGTGTTATCCAGGTAGGCCCAATGTGATCATATGGGCCTTATGTGTGGAAGGAGGAGGCAGAAAAGAGGGTCAGAGGAGGGGTGATGTGGCAGATGCAGGGGCAGAGAGGTGGAGGAAGAGGGCCCTGAACCAAGGCGTGCTGGCGGCTTCTAGAAGCTCGAAAGACAAGGAGACAGGTTCTCCCTCTTGCCTCCAGAAAGGAAACCAGCCCAGCCAACACCTCGCTTTTAACCCAGTGAGATCCGTGCTGGACCCCGAACCTACAGAACCGTGCGTGCTCCTTCCGGTGAGCGGAGGCTCCGGGACAAAAGCCTGTGCTGTCTGTCCCCACCCCAGGTGAGGAGCGTCTGTTTCAACACTGGCTACTGAGAGGGGACGGAAGCGTAAGCCTCAGGATAAGGGATTCCAGTTGGATTTTTAGGACATTTCTTAACCTTGACTGTAAACGTCGCATCAGAAGTGGCTACCAGGTAAAACTTGCAATTCCTTCTCTGAGTGACTTGAAAAACAACAAAAAGAGTGGCAGATAAGTGACTCTTTCAAGCGCTATGTGTCTTCCTAAAATGACTTCATCCTTTCTGTTTCCTCGAGCCAGTGCTGAACACAGCACTGCTTCCCCAGAGGCGTCATCGCGGCCGAACGAGACCCTGGCCGGGCACGGGGCACGGGGCACGGCCGGGGTTCCCCGCGCAGCGGGCTCTTACAGGCCGGAGCGCTGAGATGGTGGGTCCAGATACCGAAACTCGTTCGCTGCCTCCTTACTTGTGGCATCAGACCACAGCCCTGTGACAGGTAAAACTGATGTTGTCCCTGGCAGGTCGGCGAGGCTCTGCGGGACGGGCGGGGACTCCCGTGCAGAGGGCCGAGGCCAGGCACACAGACTCCCTGGCTGGAGGTGGGAGCAGCAGCCGCTGGGCAGGGACTGCTGAGAAGGAACTTCCCGCTGGCAGCATTTCCAGTCCGGAACACCCTCCGCGGCCCTCACATGGCCCGGGCTTGCTCCTGAACTTGCGTCACGTGAGACCAACAGTCACACCAAACCGCCCGGGGACGAGGCTGTCTCCTCCCGGGAGCTGTGCTGTGCTGGCACCCCGGCCCTGTGACCTGAGGGTGACCGTGCACGGGACCCTCCGCTGCGCTCCACCTGGCTTGCCTTGTACACACACACACAAAACGTCCCCAGAAACTACCAGAAGCGACTACCCGCCTTTCAGAGGACTCCTGCAGAAGGTGGGGCTTCACTCGAGGGAAGGTCACTGGTAGTTTTAAAAGAAAAAAACAGACAACCGTGAAGATGAAGTGTTGGGAGGTGGGCCTCTGGGGGATGATTAGGTCACGGGGGTGGGGCCCTCATGGACCGGATTAGCGCCCTGGTATGAGACCCCCAAGGAACTCTCTGGGCCCTTCCACCACGTGAGGACACAGCGAGAAGACAGCCATTAGTGAACCAAGAAGAGGGTTCTCAGCAGATACCGGGTCAGCCTCCGAAGTCTTTCTTCTTGGACTTCTCGGCCTCCAGGCCTATGAGAAATGTTTGTCGTTTGGGCCGCTCAGTCGGTGGTGGTCTGCGTGGGCAACCTGAATGGACTAAGACATGTCCTCCCTTTCCTCCGTCCTAGGAGATGCAAGGATGCGCCCTCGGCGCTGACCAGCGGGAGGGAGGAAAGAGGAACAGTCTCAGAAGTTTGGGCTCGGTGGTGGCCCTTCCTCAGGATGCTCCAGGGGTGCCAGTGAAACTCCAGCGGTGACCCGGGGGCCCCAGCTCCTGGCACACGGGAGCGTAAACTCCTGAACGGGATGGTGAGTACCCACATATTCGCTATATAACATGGGCATATACATTTATGTCTTTGTGTCTTATCTCACAGCTTCAAAAAGTTTTTAAAAGGTGATCTTGCTCTAGAAAAATTTGGCAACTTTAGGGCAATAAGCAGAAAAGCCAAGCCCAGAGAAGCAAATCTTCCAATGACAGAGCAGTCCCCAGCTGTGGGCAGCCCTCCAGGGCTACATTTGCCGCAAGCCTCCCTGCTAAGGAGGGTCGTGGGCACTGAGGATTTGGGAGGGAGCAGCCCACCCGAAGGTCACCTGGGAACTAGGGGCACATCCTCTGAAGGTGGGCTACGGAGTGAGCACGCAGCTAGCGTGCTGCTCCAAAATCACCAGGCACAGAAGGGACACGAGGAGATAGGCCCACTCTT